>WNWK01016139.1:14921-45751 GCA_009830355.1 Cherax destructor
AACCATAGAATTGATGAAGGAAAAAAGGTGAGTGGTGCGTTGAGGTATCTGTGGAGACAAAAACGTTATCCATGGAGGCAAGAAGGGAATGTATGAAAGTATAGTGGTACCAACACTCTTATATGGGTGTGAAGCATGGGTTCCAAATGCTGCAGCGAGGAGGTGGCTGGAGGCAGTGGAGATGTCCTGTCTAAGGGCAATGTGTGGTGTAAATATTATGCAGAAAATTTGGAATGTGGAAATTAGGAGAAGGTGTGGAGTTACTAAAGTATTTGTCAGAGGGCTGAAGAGGGGTTGTTGAGGTGGTTTGGTCATTTAGAGAATGGATCAAAGTAGAATGACTTGGAGAGCATATAAATCTATAGGGGAAGGAAGGCGGGGTAGGGGTCGTCCTAGAAAAGGTTGGAGGGAAGGGGTAAAGGAGGTATTGTGGGCGAGGGGCTTGGACTTCCAGCAAGCATGTGTGAGCGTGTTAGATAGGAGTGAATGGAGACGAATGGTTTTTGGGACATGACGATCTGTTGGAGTGTGAGCAGGGTAACATTTTGTGAAGGGATTCAGGGAAACCAGTTAATTGATTTAATTGGACTTGAGTCCTGGAAATGGGAAGTACAATGCCTGCACTTTAAAGGAGGGGTCTGGGATAGTGACAGCTGGGAGGGACAATTCTCAGCTGTCGTATCTGAGCTCCTCTGCAAAGACAGTGATTATGTATAAGTGTGGTGAAAGTGTTGAATGATGATGAAAGTATTTTCTTTTTGGGGATTTTCTTTCTTTTTGGGTCACCCTGCCTCGGTGGGAGACGGCCAACTTGTTGAAAAAAAAAAACACAATGTAATATTCGCAGATTGTAATTTGAGTAAATTTATTAACTGTTATAAGCTAATGTTTAACTAAAACAAACTCATCAATTTCTCTAGTATGTATTAAGTAGTCTATAAGCCATTAGATTAATCTGCTTATAATGCATTGGTGTGCTAGTGGCTCTCTCTGCATGATTGTAATTACATGATTGTAATTACAAAATCTCAATGTAAACTTGCAATGAAATAAAATATTATTATTATTATTATATTATTATTATTATGTATAATATCATTATTATTGAAAGTGAGCATAGATAAGGGTAAGGTGATGAGGGTATCAAATGATTGAGGTAAATAAAAATTGGATATCACATTGGAGGGAGGGAGCATGGAAGAAGTGAATTTTTTTCAGATATTTGGGAGTTGACTTGTCAGCGGATGGGTTTATGAAGGATGAGGTTAACCATAGAATTGATGAAGGAAAAAAGATGAGTGGTGCATTGAGGTATCTGTGGAGACAAAAAATATTATCCATGGAGACAAAGAAGGGAATGTATGAAAGTATACTGGCACCAACACTCTTATATGGGTGTGAAGCATGGGTTGTAAATGCTGCAGCGAGGAGGAGGCTGGAGGCAGTGGAGATGTCCTGTCTAAGGGCAATGTGTGGGGTAAATATTATGCAGAAAATTCGTATTGTGGAAATTATGAGGTGGCGTAGAGTTATTAAAAGTATTAGTCAGTAGAATGACTTGGAGAGCGTATTAATCTGTAAGGGAAGGAAGGCGGGGTAGGGATCATCCTCGAAAAGGTTGGAGGGAAGGGTTAAGGAGGTTTTGTGAGTGTGTTAGATGGGAGTGAATGGAGACAAATGGTTTTTGGGACCTGAGGAGCTGTTGGAGTGTGAGCAGGGTAATATTTTGTGAAGGGATTCAGGGAAACCAGTTAATTGATTTGGTTGGACTTAAGTCCTGGAAATGGGAAGTACAATGCCTGCACTTTAAAGGAAGAGTTTGGAATATTGACAGTTTGCAGGGACATCTAAACTGTCGTATCTTAGCACCTCTGCAAAGACAGTGATTATGTATGAGTGATGATGAAAGTTTTTTCTTTCCTTTTGGGTTGCCCTGCCTCAGTGGGAAATGGCCGTCATGTTAAAAAAAATTATTATACAGTGGAACCTCAGTTTTCGTGATTAATTCGTTCCAGAAAGTCTGACGGAAACCGAATTGTACAAAAAATGAAGCCATATTTCCCATAAGAAATAATGTAAATTCAATTAATCCATTCCAGACACCCAAAAATATTAACAAAAAATACATTTTATAGAGAATAACTATAGCTTTACATACAGAAAACAATGAGAAATAAATATAAATGACTAATGAAATGGATAAATGAACATTTAACATCACTTTTACTTTTATTGAAGACTCTTGTTGGTGTATGGAAGACGACGAGAAGGGAAGAGGGAGGAGGAGAGGTTATTGTTTGGAAGGGGAATCCCCTTCCATAAGGACTTGAGGTATCAAGGCCCTATCCGGGGTTTCTTCCCTTCTTTGTCCTTTACTGGCACTAGGACCAGCTTGAGAGTCACTGTACCCCTGTTGCACAAAAAATCTGTCCAGAGAGTTCTGTTTCTGGCATCTCGTTAAGATTTGCCTAAAATGAGACAAGGCATTGTCATTGAACATGTTGCAGACATGGCTTGCAACAGCTTTGTTAGTGTGATATTTCTCCACAAAACTTTGCAGCTCACTCCAGTTTGCACACATGTCCTTAATCACTGAAGAAGGCACATTCTCCCCTCTCTCTTCCTCCTCCTCTGAAGCAATTTCCTTAGCTGCGGTCTGTTGCTGTTCCACTTGAAGGTGTTTCTCGCCTTCTTTATCAAAGGGCTGGCCCCATGGTGGCTTATTTAGCAGTCACACTCAATAAACAAGCACAAAAAACTATGGATTATTACGAAGTGTTTTGGATGAATGCGCGGGGAGATGCTCACTCAACGATAAACAAAGGCAAACTGAGTCACTCAGCACTTGAGTGGCTGAGTGATGCTGGCGGGCAGGCGGACGTGTTTGGTATGGACCATTTTCAACTCTACGAAAACCGGATTGATGTACGAAAACTGGGAGAAAATTTTGACAGTAAAAGTTGTCGAAAACCAAATCCTATGAAAACGGGGGCGTACAAAAACCTAGGTTCCACTGTACACAATACAGAAGGTACCAATGTCTTAGTAAGTTGAAGACTTCTTGTATCAATATTACTATTCACAATTCAGGAGAGCCCCAATGTGTTTGTAAGTTACTTTCCTGCTGTACAGGAAAGTGACCCGTTCAATAAACAAATTTTAACAAAGACATCTTTGCTTTTCAGTGGTTTACATGGCCCGAAGTGTTTGGTCATGCTCCAGATGGTGCAGGAGCTTACATTATCTCCTATATCTTCTATATAATGTGGTCACTGCTGTTTGCCTCGTTGGCTGCATCTCTAGTCATGATGTTTGCTCCCTACGCTTGTGGCTCAGGAATTCCAGAGGTAAGTACTCTGTGTGTGTGGGTGGCTGATTGTGAGGGTAATTGTGTGGGTGACTGTGTGCATGATTGTATGTGCATGCGTACATGCACGTGCTGTTTACAAGAATAGTTGTGTAACACTGACATAAAAGTGTATTGGTGTATGCACAGTATGTATTTTTTATACAGCACGTGTGTGTATACACGTGCTGCAGACCAGTGCTTACCAAACAAGTTGATATTGCAATAATGAATTACCGACAATATGTTAGGTAAAAGGACACTTGTGCACTTGTGGCAAATTTTCACTCTCTTGAAGCTTTGTCAAGCTTAACAAAGCTCCTGGAGAGTGAAACTTTGCCACAATAAAATGTCACATTAGTTGCAGGTGTCCTTTTAATTAACAAATTAACCCTTTCAGGGTCCGTCCCATAGATCTACGGCTTTGAAGCCAGGGTCCAAACTGTAGAGCTACACCATGAGCTCAGCTCACTCGGATAACCTTTTTCTTCTTTCTTCTTTCAACACGTCGGCCGTTTCCCACCGAAGCGGGGTGGCCCAAAATGAAAAACGAAAGTTTCTCTTTTTACATTTAGTAATATATACAGGAGAAGGGGTTACTAGCCCCTTGCTCCTGGCATTTTAGTCGCTTCTTACGACACGCATGGCTTACGGAGGAAGAATTCTGTTCCACTTCCCCATGGAGATAAGAGGAAATAAGAACAAGAACTAGTAAGAAATTAGAAGAAAACCCAGAGGGGTGTGTATATATATGCTTGTACATGAATGTGTAGTGTGACCTAAGTGTAAGTAGAAGTAGCAAGATGTACCTGAAATCTTGCATGTTTATGAGACAGAAAAAAGACACCAGCAATCCTACCATCATGTAAAACAATTACAGGCTTCTGTTTTACACTCACTTGGCAGGACGGTAGTACCTCCCTGGGTGGTTGCTGTCTACCAACCTACTACCTAGAACTCGGATAACCTGTGAGCAGTAAATTTGGGCCTAGATATGAGAGAATACATCTATGTGGTAAGTGTGCACCACATAAAACAAATCCTGCAGCATGCAGTGCATAATGAGAGAAAAAACTGCGACTGTAATTTTGGATTAAAACAGCAACTTTGTGGTGATTTTTTGTATGTTTTTACAGTTGTATTCACGATTTCTTGGTCTCATTTGATAGAATGGAAGATATATTATAGAAATAAAGATGATTTTGATTGGTTTTAGTACTGAAAATGGCTTGAAACTGAGCTCAAAATAGCGGAAATGTTCAATTTTTGCCGATGTTCAAGAGTAAACAAATGTCGTCATGAGTCTAATACAGCGTCAGCTGGTGTGTCTAATATACAGTGGACCCTCCTTTTTCGTGCTTAATCCATTCCAGAGGGATCGACTAAAACTGAAATCAACGAAAACTGAAGCCATTTTCTCCATAAGAAATAATGTAAATTCAATTAATCTGTTTCAGACACCCAGGGGTATTAACAAAAAATAATTTATTAGAGATGAAATATAGATTTACATACAGAAAAGAATAACAAATATAAAGCACTAATAACATCTATAAATGAACATTTAACATCACACTTACCTTTATTGGCGACTCTTGTTGGTGTATGGAAGATGGAGAGGAGGAGAGAGGGAGGCGAGTTTATTGTTGGGAGGCAGGACAAAATGCTTCGTTGTGACACTAATATCAGCTCTACGGCTTATTTATCTATCACAATTCATCTAATATGACATAATAAATAATATTAATAACATAGAAACATGATATATACATACTCTAGAATGAATAAAATATGTCATTATGTATGAGAGAACTGGCGGTAGTGTTATTGTTGTTGGGTTTAAGGGCCACTGACCATAAACCATACATATACTGCTGGTGGTGGTCGGCGGCAGCAGCAGGCCACCACCACTATTCACACAAACAATGTACATGAACGAAAATGGAGCCAATCACCGAAAACGGAGGTAATATTTCCACGAAAAAAGTGCCTGAAAACTGAAATCACCGAAAACGGAGATACATGTGCTGATATTATTTATACAATTATTACAATATTCCATAACAGTAAATCTTCTATTTTTTGGTGTGAATAAAAATTCATTATGTGAATAAAAAATTAAAATCGAATTCATTTCCAAAGCCTCAAAACGTAACCAATGAACAGTGGAAATGTTAGTTTAGTGCCAGGAATGCCTGCATTGTTTATTCTGGACCCTATTTTGAAATTGGAATATTTTGAACTTTGTGTTAAACTGGCCAAATTACCAATTTCCAATCACTTTATTGGGTAGTTGAAACAGTTGACTGGGTGATTTCTTGTGCGCAATCGATAAAATAGGAGTAATACTAGCGAAATAGCTAAGAATTTGGTTGATTGGAATAGTAATGTAATTGGCCTAAAATGTGAGTCAAATTTGGCAAAATCGCCAATGCGTAAATATTACCGACGCATCAAAATTCGCGAGAGCATAATTTCATAAATTTTCCATCAAATTTCATACATTTTATTTTATTACCTTCAGAAAAAGATTCTCTACCATTTCATAAGAAAAAAGAACAATTTTTTTTTTTTTTTAAATTCTTGGACCATTGCTGTCACTCAGAGATTTGGCCTCTGGACCCTCTGAGGGTTAATACTGTGGGTATTGTTAACCCAGGTTGTGGAAAGTAAAGTTTGGTGAATTAAAAAATGATTGATACTGCAGTTGATACTATTGTCATTCTCTTCTTTAAAATGGTAAAAGAAAAGGAAGCATTAGAATTTTTTTTTACCTCGTGTTCGATTGTGCTTTGCCAGAGTTCAGAGTTGTTCTAAAAAAAAAATGGTATTCTGGTGTTCATGCCTAGATGTGTTTGTGCAGTGCTGAATGACCCTTATGGGTTTAGCACTTAGTTATGATTATAATAATATTTGATGTGTTGACACTGGTGAAGTCATGGCTTGTGGTCCTTATTGACAGGTTACATTGATTTTTGGTCAAAACCCAAGAACTGTGAATGATTAAAATATCTACCCTATTTTCCAGCATATAATGCGCCCTCTTCTTCCCCAAAAAAAAAAATCTTTGAAAATCAGCCTGTGCCTTGTATAATAATAATAATAATAATAATAATAATTTTTATTTGGACATGATACAAAGAATTACATTTGGTTATTGAGATTACATGAGGTGTACATGCCAAAAGCCCCTAGTATGCAGGGCATTTTGGGCAGACTTAAAATTAACTTAAAACTAGATTGTAAGAATTTTTGTAGATAGTATACAATGAGTAAAGGTGAGTATTTAAGCTATGAAATTTGAACATAGTTTTGTACTTTTGTCTTCATTATAAAATTAATTAAATCAGATTAAACAAATTAAAGCAATAATAATAATAAAATAATAAAAAGTTATGGTTGATAATTTATAAAATAAGTAAAGTTGCATATCTAAGTTTTAAAGTTTGAATATAAGTTGAACATATCAATTAATTGTAGCAATTTATTGCAGCAATGCAACTAATTGAGTGAGATAACAATTTAAAACAATTAATTGCATTGCAGTTAGTTTACGTGGTCATTATAATGTAAGTGTTGTGGGAATAATTAGCTAAGTAAGTATTATTCATAACAGGTTTTACATTCATTCATTCGTTCATTCATACATTACATTGACTTTAAAGTCAGGTTTTACGTTAAGTGATTATTCTAATTTGCTGGGAATGGTTGATATGGAGCAATTATCTTTGGGTGAGAAGGTTGTTTTTTAGCATCGTTTTGAATTGGGGTACAGGTAGGGTTTCTTTGGTTGATATGGAGCAATTATCTTTGGGTGAGAAGGTTGTTTTTTAGCATCGTTTTGAATTGGGGTACAGGTAGGGTTTCTTTGGCAATGACAGGTAATGAATTCCAAATTTTCGTGCCTTTTATGTGCATTGAGTTTTTACATAGTGTTAGGTGGACACGGGGAACATCGAGGAGTGATCTGTGTCTAGTGTTATGGTCATGTGTATGCTTAAGGACAGGGTCAAGAGTAAGCTCTGGGTTACGCTTTAGCAGTTGTTTACTAATGTTATGTTATAACCGCTCAGAAACATCATCTTATATATCATATGCTCTTGTGTCCTATATGCCAGAAATTACAGTACTTGTAGTTTCACTGCTGACTTCTCATACTTACATTCATCTTATACTTTATGCCTGCTGACTACTTTGGGTCTACCACACACTAGATTCCTAATTCTTTGCTGCAGCAAAGGCAAAACAATGCAATAAAGTAGCAGATAAATTTGATATCCACTAATTTCATTTGTGCTGGTCAAATACCAGGTAGACTGTTTGGGCTCAGGGTAGACTGGGTTCTGGGTAGACTGGTCGGGCTCCGGGTAGGCTGATCGGGCTCCAGGTAGACTGGTCGGGCTCCAGGTAGACTAGTCAGGCTCCAGGTAGACCATAATCAAAAGTTTTATAAATACACGACTGCAATACGAGCTACACTTTTTCGTTAATTTATTTACAACAGAATTACTGGCAATTTGTCTTATTGTTCACTGTTCCCATCATCAAGACTAATCAATATTTGATTTATATTTTCCATTTATTGCTGTATAACCCTTGTGGTTTAGTGCTTCTTTTTTATTATAATAATAATTTCCATTTATTAATATGAAATACAAAGTTTGGTTGCATAGGATAATTTTTCTTCAGTTTATTATAGTGTGAAAAGTGTTGAAAGTCTGGGACAGAGAGAACAGGAGAGGGCCTTGCATATACAGCACCTTTTTTTTTAGTGTTCCACCATTGTTCTACCCGGCAGCAGATGGAACAATGGCTCAATCGAAAGCCAATGAAAACATGGAACACCAAAAATAAGTGCTGTATATGCGTGGCCCTCCTGTACAGTAAGCTGAGCCAGGTTAAGACACTGGGGTGTCACTACCTATTCCTGTCCACCATTATCCCCATAGCCATCCTTTCCCTATGGCTATCCATCCTTGCCCTCATGCCAGCCACTGACATGTACTGGATATTGATAGCTGCTGACAAAGCAACATAAATAATAAATATGCATTGCCTTACCAATCTCTATAAAACATGTAATGAATGTATGTGAATATAACCTACCTAGCATGAAAAAGTAGATAACAAAAAAAGGCACAATTCCGTGACTGGAACAATACACACACAACCCGCACATATAAAAGGGAGGAGCTTACGACGACGTTTCGGCCCGACTTGGACCATTTACAAAGTAGGTCTTACTGCAGTCCTCTTTCATTATTTTTGTCAAGTGGCTGGCTCTGTATTTCTCTATTTATGTCTCATCTACAGTGTATTATAAAGTTTTCAGTAAGGTTATACAGTGGAACCCCGATTTTCGGCCGTAATCCGTTCCAGGAGCTAGGCCTAAACTCGAAGCAGCCGAAAGTTGAAGCAATATTTCCCGTAAGAAATAATGGGAATACAATTACAGTGGACCCCCGAGTTTCATAAAAACTTCACTCCTGAAGTCTGCTCAAGCGCCATTACCGTACGAATTTACTCCCTTAAGGAAAAATGTCACGTAGGTTAGTCTATTTCAGACCCCCAAAAATACTCTTCCACAAGCACTTACAATATTATACTTACATAATTGTACAATCTCCAGGATTTATGAAACTCGGGGGTCCACTGTAATCCGTTCCACCCAAAAATATTCACAAAAAAAAAAATCAGTTTTTTAAAGAATAAATACTATAGTTTTACATACAGAAAACAATGAGAAATAAATATAAAGCACTAATTTTAATGGATAAATGAACATTTAAATCAGTTTTACCTTTATTGAAGACTCTTGTTGGCGTATGAGAGAGGCAGGAAAGTTTGTTTGGAGGCAGGACAAGATACTCCTTCAATATGACACTAATATAAACTCTACGGCTTATTTATCTAGCACAATTCATCTAATATGACATAATAAACAATATTAATAACATAGAAACATGATTCAGTGGACCCCCGAGTTACGAGCATAATTCATTCCAGAAGGCTGCTCAAGTGCCATTACCGAACGAATTTTCTCCCTTAAGGAATAATGTCAAGTAGGTTAGTCCATTTCAGATCCCCAAAAATACACTTACAAAAGCACTTACAATATTACACTTACATAATTGTACGATTTCCGAGGTGCTCGTAACTCGGGGGTCCACTGTATATATACAGTGGACCCCCAGCTAACGAACACCCTGGAAATCGTACAGTTATGTAAGTATAATATTGTAAGTGCTTGTGGAAGTGTATTTTTGGGGGTCTGAAATAGACTAACCTACTTGACATTATTCCTTAAGGAAAAATTGTCATATGCACTGACAGGCTTCTGGAATGAATTTTGTTCGTTAGCCGGGGGTCCACTGTACTCTAGAATGAATAAAATATGTCATATGTCTCTCTCCCTAACCGACAGTGTTGCTGTGTTGTTTGTTGTTGGGTGTATAAGGGCCACTGAAAGATAAGCCTTACATAGTGGTGGTGATGGTGGCAGGAGAGACGGTGGTGTTGTCAGTCGCCCTATATAACTCCAACAACATTGGAGGAGTCAGTTTTGTGCTGTACTTTTCCTATCGATTAATCGCTTAACTTGCTACACTGTTAATACTACACTTTATCGCTAGCTGGTGCTATAGCCTTTATCGACTCATGCTGCTTTAGTATCGTACATATCGTAGAATCACTGAATCACTGAAGAAGGCATATTCTCCCCTCTCTCTTCCTCCTCCACTTTGGTACTTTGCTACAATTTCTTTCTTCAATTCTATCGTGTTGGTCACTTTCTTTACCAAAGGGCTGCTACTATGAAGTTTCTTTGGGCCCATGGTGGCTTATTTCACAGTCACAATCCATAAACAAGCACTAAACAATGAATTTATTGTGAAATGTTTGGATGAGCACGCAGGGTAATGTTGATTCAAGGATAAACAAAGCTAGATTGGCTCGCGACGCCTGTGCGGGGAGGCGGACAGGTCTGGTACGCCGGCCGAAAGTCGGGACAAAATTAGGCCGAAAAAAGCGACCGAAACTCGAAGCGGCCAATACTCGGGGTGGCAGAAACTCGGGGTTCCACTGTACTTATGTAAGTAGCTACATTTTGAAAGATGGCTTGCTATCTAATTGATATTTTGTTTTCCATTTCCAGATTAAGACTATTTTAAGTGGGTTTATCATTCGTGGTTACCTTGGCAAGTGGACACTGCTGATCAAGTCATTAGGCATGATTCTTGCCGTCTCTGCTGGCCTCTCCTTGGGAAAAGAAGGACCACTGGTACATGTAGCTTGTTGTATTGGTAAGCTCTTCTTTGAGTACTGTAACTTGAACTTTACAGCTATTAATCATATATGGGAGGCTGCTTATTATACATCAGGTTAGGTTCTGGGCTAATGTTGTAAAGTGAAACATAGCTCTTTTTTTTTTTCCCCAAAATGCATATAAAAGGCTGATAACATGTTTACAACATCAGTAGGACTAGGCCTAAAAAATGCATATACAGTACACACATTACTTACCTTAAAATATTTTTGTATTTACTTTATAGTGAGTGGTGAAAATATTTATTGTAGGAAGTCTGAATAAATGAAGAATGTGTATAATTGAAAACTGGTGCATTAGCGTAGCACTGTAAGCTGAAGTGTTGTGAAGCAGGGCTTGCTTGTATTTAATAAAAGGATCTCAATTTTTTTTTATCAATTATATCCCACCAATATAGTGTGACCTGTGAAAGGAAACATTTACCATCATTCAGTTAATAACTGTATTGTCAGAAGTGCATAGACATCACAAATCAGATGATCCTCTGAAGTGTAACATCTCCACCACCCCTTCTTCAGAGTGGAAGCAGCATACTTCCCACCTCCAAGACTCAAGTCTGGCTTACCAGTTCCCTCAATTTCTTCATAAATGTTACTTTGCTCACTCTTCAGCAGCACATCATATATGACTGGTAGACAATACCAAGAAGATGAGCAATTAAACATGTGCAGCATTGTAGATGTTTTGCCATCCAATGGCTGGCAAAACATCTACA
Organism: Cherax destructor; assembly: GCA_009830355.1. NCBI lineage: Eukaryota > Metazoa > Arthropoda > Malacostraca > Decapoda > Parastacidae > Cherax > Cherax destructor. The sequence continues at coordinate 26,307 of WNWK01016139.1, forward strand.
AATTGAAGATACACAGATGTTATGTTGTACATATGTGTAATTGTTCAGCACATCATATCCTTGAAACCCATATCTAAAGTGCTGACATGTCTGCTGGTTGCTCAAGCCCATACCATGTAAAACCTTCACACACACTCCATCTAACCCTTCCTGGGATGTTTCCCTACGACATCCTTCCTTCCTCACTGGATTTATGTACCCTCCTGGATATCTTATTCTGCTTCATTCTCTCTAAATTTGATTTTGTCCAGTAAACTTTGAAAACTAGGGAATATTTTATTGTTAACATTTGTGATAACATTTGTAGGTAGTAGGTTGGTAGTCAGCAACCACCCAGGGAGTGTAAAACGAAAGCCTGTATTTGTTTTACATGATGGTAGGATTGCTGGTGTCTTTTTTCTGTCTCATAAACATGCAAGATTTCAGGTACGTCTTGCTATCTACTTCTACTTACACTTAGGTCACGCTACGCAAACATGTACACGTTTATGTATACACACTCATCCGAGTTTTCTTTGATTTTATCATAATAGTTCTTGTTCTTATTGCTTTTCCTTTCATATCCATGGGGAAGTGGAATAAGAATCTTTCCTCCATAAGCCATGCGTGTTGTAAAAGTCAACTAAAATGCCGGGAACAATGGGCTAGTAACCTCTTTTCCTGTATAGCTTACTAAAAAGAAAAAGAAGAAAACTGTCAAAGTGGGATGTTTGAATGTGCGTGGATGTTGTGCGAATGATAAGAAAGAGATGATTGTAGATGTTATGAATGAAAAGAAGCTGGATGTCCTGGCTTTAAGTGAGACAAAGCTGAAGGGGGTAGGAGAGTTTCAGTGGGGAGAAATAAATGGGATTAGGTCAGAGGTTTCAAATAGAGTTAGAGCTAAAGAAGGAGTGGCAATAATGTTGAATAATCAGTTATGGCATGTAAAGAAGGAATATAAATGTATAAATTCAAGGATTATGTGGAGTAAAATAAAGGTTGGATGTGAAAAGTGGGTTATAGTAAGTGTTTATGCACCTGGAGAAGAGAGAAGTGTAGAGGAGAGAGAGAGATTTTGGGAAATGTTGAGTGAGTGTGTGGGGAGTTTTGAACCAAGTGAGAGAGTAATTGTGGTTGGGGATCTAAATGCTAAAGTGGGTTAAAATGTTGTGGAGGGAGTAGTAGGTAAATTTGGGGTGCCAGGGGTAAATATAAATGGGGAACCATTAATTGAGCTATGTGTAGAAAGAGGTTTGGTAATAAGTAATACATACACACACAACCCGCACATATAAAAGAGAGGAGCTTATTGTGCCTTTTTTGTTATTTAAGTAATACATATTTTATGAAAAAGAGGATAAATAAATATACGAGGTATGATATAGCACGTAAGGAAAGTAGTTTGTTGGATTATGTATTGGTGGATAAAAGGTTGATGGGTAGGCTTCAGGATGTACATGTTTATAGAGGGGCAACGGATATATCGGATCACTATTTGGTTGTAGCTACAGTTAAAGTAAAAGGTAGATGGGACAAAAAGAAAATGGCAACAGCAAGTAAGAGAGAGGTAAAAGTGTATAAACTAAGGGAGGAGGAAGTTAGGGTGAGATATAAGCAACTATTGGCAGAAAGGTGGGCTAATGCAAGTATGAGTAGTGGGGGAGGTTGAAGAGAGTTGGGATAGTTTTAAAAATGCAGTATTAGAATGTGGAGCAGAAGTTTGTGGCTATAGGAGGGTGGGTGCAGGAGGAAAGAGGAGTGAGTGGTGGAATGAAGGTAGCTTATGAGAGGTTTTTACAAAACAGAAGTGTAAATAGAAGAGCAGAGTATATGGAGAGTAAAAGAAAGGTGAAGAGAGTGGTGAGAGAGTGCAAAAGAAGAGCGGATGAAAGAATGGTAGAGGCTCTTGTCAAGAAATTTTGCTGAAAACAAGAAAAATTTTTGGAGTGAGATAAACAAGGTAAGAAAGCCTAGGGAACGAATGGATTTGTCAGTTAAAAACAGAGTAGGGGAGTTAGTAGATGGGGAGCTGGAGGTATTGGGTAGATGGCGGGAATATTTTGAGGAACTTTTAAATGTCGATGAAAAAAGGGAGGCTGTAATTTCATGTACTGGCCAGGGAGGTACAACATCGTTTAGGAGTGAAGAAGAGCAGGATGTGAGTGTGGGGGAGGTGCGTGAGGCATTACGTAGAATGAAAGGGGGTAAAGCAGCTGGAACTGACAGAATCATGACAGAAATGTTAAAAGCAGGGGGGGATATAGTGCTGGAGTGGTTGGTATTTTTCTTTAATAAATGTATGAAAGAGGGGAAGGTACCTAGGGATTGGCAGAGAGCATGTATAGTTCCTTTATATAAAGGGAAGGGGGATAAAAGAGAGTGTAAAAATTATAGGGGAAGAAGTTTATTGAGTATACCAGGTATAGTGTATGGCAGGGTTATTATTGAAAGAATTAGAGGTAAGACAGAGAGTAGGATTGCAGATGAGCAAGGAGGCTTTAGAGTGGGTAGGGAATGTGTAGATCAAGTGTTTACAGTGAAGCATATATGTGAACAGTATTTATATAAAGGTAGAGTAGTTTTCATTGCATTTATGGATTTAGAAAAGGCATATGATAGAGTGGATAGGGGAGCAATGTGGCAAATGTTGCAAGTGTATGGAATAGGTAGTAAGTTACTGAAGGCTGTGAAGAGTTTTTATGAGGATAGTGAGGCTCAGGTTAAGGTGTGTAGGAGAGAGGGAGATTACTTTCCAGTAAAAGTAGGTCTTAGACAGGGATGTGTAATGTCACCATGGTTGTTTAATATATTTATAGATGGGGTTGTAAAAGAAGTAAATGCTAGGGTGTTGGGGAGAGGGGTGGGATTAAATTATGGGGAATTAAATGCAAAATGGGAGTTGACACAGTTACTTTTTGCTGATGATACTGTGCTTATGGGAGATTCTAAAGAAAAGTTGCAAAGGTTAGTGGACAAGTTTGGGAGAGTGTGTAAAGGTAGAAAGTTGAAAGTGAACCTAGATAAGAGTAAGGTGATGAGGGTATCAAACGATTTAAATAAAGAAAAATTGGATATCACATTGGAGAGAGGGATTATGGAAGAAGTAAATGTTTTCAGATATTTGGGAGTTGACGTGTCAGCGGATGGGTTTATGAAGGATGAGGTTAACCATAGAATTGATGAAGGAAAAAAGGTGAGTGGTGCGTTGAGGTATCTGTGGAGACAAAAAACGTTATCCATGGAGGCAAAGAAGGGAATGTACGAAAGTATAGTGGTACCAACACTCTTATATGGGTGTGAAGCATGGGTTGCAAATGCTGCAGCGAGGAGGAGGGCAATGTGTGGTGTAAATATTATGCAGAAAATTCGGAATGTGGAAATTAGGAGGTGTGGAGTTACTAAAAGTATTTGTCAGAGGGCTGAAGAGGGGTTGTTGAGGTGGTTTGGTCATTTAGAGAGAATGGATCAAAGTAGAATGACTTGGAGAGGGATCAAAGTAGAATGACTTGGAGAGCATATAAATCTATAGGGGAAGGAAGGCGGGGTAGGGGTCGTCCTCGAAAAGGTTGGAGGGAGGGGGTAAAGGAGGTTTTGTGGGCGAGGGGCTTGGACTTCCAGCAAGCATGTGTGAGCGTGTTAGATAGGAGTGAATGGAGACGAATGGTTTTTGGGACATGACGATCTGTTGGAGTGTGAGCAGGGTAACATTTTGTGAAGGGATTCAGGGAAACCAGTTCATTGATTTAGTTGGACTTGAGTCCTGGAAATGGGAAGTACAATGCCTGCACTTTAAAGGAGGGTCTGGGATAGTGACAGCTGGGAGGGACTATTCTCAGCTGTCGTATCTGAGCGCCTCTGCAAAGACAGTGATTATGTATGAGTGTTGTGAAAGTGTTGAATGATGATGAAAGTATTTTCTTTTTGGGGATTTTTCTTTCTTTTTGGGTCACCCTGCCTAGGTGGGAGATGGCTGACTTGTTGAAAAAAAAAAAAAAATTGTGATCGCCCCATGAGAAAGTGGAGAAGAATCTTTCTTCCATAAGCTGTGTATTTTGTAAGAGGTGACTAAAATGCAGGGAGCAAGGGGTTAGTAACCCCTTCTCCTGTATAAATTCCTAAATGTTTAAAAAAAAATAGCTTTATGAAAGCTTTTTTTCTTTTTTTTTGAGTCATGCTGCTTCGGTGAGAGACGGCTGATGTGTTAAAAAAAAAAAATTGTGATTACCCATTTGTATCTACAAGAGCAGATGTATGTTTTTGATTCCATCATCAGCTTTTATCTTTGTGGGTTTGGAAAGGTCATATGATATGGTGTGTAGAAAAGCAGCGTGGAAGATGTTGCAGATGTAAGACGGGTAGAAAGTTAGCAATAGAGTTAGAGAGATTTTTACACAGAGAATGAGGCTGAGGTTAGGTAATGTAAGAGAGAGTCTGGGATTCTTTTTCAATAAAAAAGACCTTAGACAGGAAGGTGTGATATCACGATGATTGTTAAAGATATTGTGGAATGGGACTGTAATGAATGTGGGGTGACATTTCCCTTATCAAGGCTGCCCCTCTATAGAATATTTTATAGTGCATGATAGGGGCTTTAAAGTCAAGTGGGGTTAAGGTTATGCCAGAAATATTGGAGATGTTGACAAAATCTTAAGTCGCATGTAGAATGCATTCAGAGTGTTAACATTTAGTCTAATTAATTTCTTAATGAACACACTATAGAAGATGGGAAAAAGGTATGCATTGTGGAAAGATGTTTATTAATGGAGGCAAAAATGGGGAATGTACCAGGTTATAGTAATATAACCTGGTGAAGCATGGGCTTTAAACGTTGCATTGAAAATTGGCTGCAGTCAGTGATACATGAATATTATGCAAATAATGCAGATTGTATAAATTTGAAAACTATCAGGATATGAAAGATATAATTCAGAGCAAAGGTGGGATTGTTGAAGTGGCTTTGGCATTGGCATAGGATGGAGCAAAATAAAATAGTCAAGGTGTATAAACCTGGAGTGCAAGGAGGGAGGGGTAAGGGTCACCCATGAAAGTTTGGAGAGAGGGTGTGAAGAAGGTCATGTGGCAGTGTCCTGAGGATCCAACAGCTGTGTCATGTGGTAGTGTCCTGAGGATCCAACAGCTGTGTGTGTGCATGACTCATGAAATCGTAATAATACAATTGCAAGCGCCACCATAGGAGTGGCGCTTGAGTGGCAAATGAGTGGTTAAACTCCAGGCCAGTGGCTTACACACTGGCCTGGAGTCTTACCACTCACCTGCCATGGGTTCTAACCCCACCTGTACTGTGGTTTGCTGGTGACACTGGTTTGCTGGACTTAAGAGGCACGTAAGTTCCCCCATCTTCTAATAACATGCTTATTTTTCCTCTGTAATCTACCTTGTCCACAATTACTATCACATTTGCTTTGTCTGTTTCGTAAGGTGAGGTCCAGAATCTTTCCTTAATTCATGGTATAACTTAACAAATGTTTGAGGACAGTTTGTTGGAGAGATCTGAACTTTGCTCACACCTCTACAACACAATTATTCTCAAAGATTTGTTAAGTTATACCATGAATTAAGGAAAGATCCTAGACTTCACCTTACGAAACAGACAAAGCAAATGCGATAGTAATTGTGGACAAGGTAGATTATAGTGTAAAAATAAGCATATTATTAGAAGATGGAGGGAACTTATGTGCCTAGAGTCCTGGTGATAGAAGTACAGTGCCTGCATGATGAAGGAAGGTTTGACATGCTTTATGTGAGCAGCATTTAAGTTGATGTTTGCACACCTCTGGCAAGACAACACTTGAATGAATGGTGGTGAATGTTTCAAGTTTTGGGTCATTGTACCTTTGTGGAAGACAGCAGTTGTGGTAAAATTATTGGGGCAAGCACCTCTCCTTGCGGCATCTTGCTGCTATTACTCTGAGAGCACTTTACTTTCTCACTGTTTCCATTTTCAGCTCAAACAAAAAATCTCTGTTGCCTTTTATTCTTCAGTTTTTTTCTTTTAACTTTCTGGACTCTTTGGCCATCTCCCACCGAGGTAGGTTGACCCGAAAAAGAAACACTCACCGTCATTCACACTATCACTGTCTTGCCAGAGACATGCAGATGTAACAATTTAGATGTCCCTCCACACAGCAAATATCCCAAAACCTTTCTTTATAGTGCAGGCATTGTACTTCCCACCTCCAGGACTCAAATCCATTTTCTGTTCAAAAAAAATCTCTGTTGCCGTCTATTCCTCCTTAGTTTTATAGTTTCTAGATTAGTATTTCATTTTTTTTTTTTTTATTAACACATCGGCCGATTCCCACCAAGGCAGGGTGGCCCGAAAAAGAAAAACTTTCATCATCATTCACTCCATCACTGTCTTGCCAGAAGGGTGCTTTACACTACAGTTATAAAACTGCAACATTAACACCCCTCCTTCAGAGTGCCGGCACTGTACTTCCCATCTCCAGAACTCAAGTCCGGCCTGCCGGTTTCCCTGAATCCCTTCATAAATGTTACTTTGCTCACACTCCAACAGCACGTCAAGTATTAAAAACCATATGCCTCCATTCACTCCTATCAAATACGCTCACACATGCTTGCTGGAAGTCCAAGCCCCTCGCACACAAAACTTCCTTTACCCCCTCCCTCCAACCTTTCCTAGGCCGACCCCTACCCCGCCTTCCCTCCACTACAGATTTATACACTCTCGAAGTCACTCTGTCTCGTTCCATTCTCTCTACATGTCCAAACCACCTCAACAACCCCTCCTCAGCTCTCTGGACAATCGTTTTGGTAATCCCGCACCTCCTCCTAATTTCCAAACTCCGAATTCTCTGCATTATATTCACACCACACATTGACCTCAGACATGACATCTCCACTGCCTCCAGCCTTCTCCTCGTTGCAACATTCATCACCCATGCTTCACACCCATATAAGAGCGTTGGTATAACTATACTCTCATACATTCCCTCTTTACTTCCATAGACAAGGTTCTTTGTCTCCACAGACTCGAAGTGCTCCACTCACCCTTTTCCCCTCATCAATTCTATGATTCACCTCATCCTTCATAGACCCATCCGCCGACATGTCCACTCCCAAATATCTGAATACATTCACCTCCTCCATACTCTCTCCCTCCAATCTGATATCCAATCTTTCGTCACCTATTCTTTTTGTTATCCTCATCACCTTACTCTTTCCTATATTCACTTTCAATTTTCTTCTTTTACACACCCTACCAAATTCATCCACCAACCTCTGCAGCTTCTCTTCAGAATCTCCCAAAAGCACAGTGTCATCAGCAAAAAGCAACTGTGACAACTCCCACTTTGTATTTGCTTCTTTATCTTTTAGCCCAACACCTCTTGCCAAGACCCTCGCATTCACTTCTCTTACAACCCCATCTATAAATATATTGAACAACCACGGTGACATCACACATCCTTGTCTAAGGCCCACTTTTACTGGGAAATAGTCCCCTTCCCTCCTACACACTCTAACCTGAGCCTCACTATCCTCATAAAAACTCTTCACTGCTTTCAGTAACCTTCCTCCTATTCCATACACCTGCAACATCTGCCACATTGCCCCCTATCTACCCTATCATCGCCTTTTCCAAATCCATAAATGCCACAAAAACATCTTTACCCTTATCCAAATACTGTTCACCTATATGTTTCACTGTAAACACTTGGTCTACACACCCCCTACCTTTCCTAAAGCCCCCTTGTTCATCTGCTATCCTGCTTTCTGTTTTACTCTTAATTCTTTCAATAATAACTCTACCATACACTTTACCAGGTACACTCAACAGACTTATTCCCCTATAATTTTTGCACTCTCTTTTGTCCCCTTTGCCTTTATACAAAGGAACAATACACGCTCTCTGCCAATCCCTAGGTACCTTACCCTCTTCCATACATTTATTAAATAATAGCACCAACCACTCCAAAATTATATCCCCACCTGCTTTTAACATTTCTATCTTTATCCCATCAATCCCAGCTGCCTTACCCCCTTTCATTCTACCCACTGCCTCACGAACTTCCCCTACACCCACAACTGGCTCTTCCACACTCCTACAAGATGTTATTCCTCCTTGCCCTACACACGAAATCACAGCTTCCCTGTCTTCATCAACATTTAACAAATCCTCAAAATATTCTCTCCATCTTCCCGATACCTCTAACTCTCCATTTAATAACTCTCCTCTCCTATTTTTAACTGTCAAATCCATTTGTTCTCTAGGCTTCCTCAACTTATTAATCTCATTCCAAAACTTTTTCTTATTTTCAACAAAATTTGCTGATAACATCTCACCCACTCTCTCATCTGCTCTCTTTTTACATTGCTTCACCACTCTTTTAACCTCTCTTTTTCTCTCCATATACTCTTCCCTCCTTGCATCACTTCTACTTTGTAAAAACCTCTCATATGCTAACTTTTTCTCCCTTACTACTCTCTTTACATCATCATTCCACCAATCGCTCCTCTTCCCTCCTGCACCCACTCGCCTGTAACCACAAACTTCTGCTGAAACACCTAACACTACATTTTTAAATCTACCCCATACATTTTCGACCCCATGCCTACACTACACTCTTGAACATCAAAATTTTAATAAAAACATTCAGCCCATCTGGATTTCTTCAGTAATTTCCCTAACTCAGTGTAACTTATTTGGTATTATATACAGAAATATCCTGATAGAAAAGCAAACTGATTTTTCATAATATCTTCTTTCAACAAACCGGCCGTATCCCACCGAGGCAGGGTGGCCCAAAAAGAAAAACGAAAGTTTCTCGTTATAAATTTAGTAATTTATACAGGAGAAGGGGTTACTAGCCCCTTGCTTCTGGCATTTTAGTCGCCTCTTACAACACACATGATTTATGGAGGAAGAATTCTGTTCCACTTTCCCATGGAGATAAGAGGACATAAACAACAACTAGTAATAAAATGGAAGAAAACCCAGAGGGGTGTGTATACAGCCTCTCCTCACTTACCTACGTACTCGTTTACTGACGAATTAACCTTTTCAGGGTCTGTGCCGTAGTTCTATGGCTTTGAGTTGAGGGTCCAAACTGTAGTTCTACGTCATGAGCTCAGCTCACTCAGATAAGCTGTGAGCGGTAAATTTTGGCCTAGATATGAGAGAATACATCTAAGTGGTAAGTGTGCACCACATAAAACAAATCCTGCAGCACACACTGCATAATGAGAGAGAAAAAATGAGATTGTAATTTTTTATTAAAACAGCGACTTTGCAGTGTTTTTTTGTATGTTGTTTACAGATGTATTTGCAATTTCTTTGTATCATTTGATAGAATGGAAGATATATTACAGAAACAGAGATGATTTTGATTGGTTTTAGTACTGGAAATGACTTGAAACTGAGCTCAAAATAGCGAAAATGTTAAATTTTTGCCGATGTTCAAGAGTAAACAAATGACCTCACTACGTGCCAGCTAGTGGGTCTAATATACGTTCACAAATGTGGTGATATTATTTATAAAATTATTACAATATTGCATAACAGTAAATCTTCCATTTTTTTGGTTTGAATAAAAATTTATTATGCGAATAAAAAATCAAAATGGAATTCATTTGTAAAGACTGAAAGGTAACTAATGAACAGAAGAAATGTTAGTTTAGTGCCAGGAATGCCTGCATTGTTTATTCTGCACCCTATTTTGAAATTGGAATATTTTGAACTTTGTGTTAAATTGGCTAAATTACCAATTTCCGATCACTTTATTTTGTAGTTGAAACAGTTGACTGGGCGATTTCTTGTGCTCAATCGATAGAATAGAAGTAATACTAGTGTAATAGCTAAGAATTTGGTTGACTGGAATAATGTAATTGGCCTAAAATGGGAGTCAAAGTCGGCAAAATCGCCGATGTGTAAATATCGTTGACGCATCAAAATTCACGAGAGCATAATTTCATCAATTTTCCATCAAATTTCGTACTTTTTGTTTTATTACCTTCAGAAAAAGATTCTCTACCATTTCATAAGAAAAAATAAAAAAATTTTTTTGAAAATTCTTGGACCCTGGTGCACACTTTGAAATTTGGCCTCTGGACCCTGAAAGGGTTAAAAGCGATTGTTATTATTACAAGAAATAAATCTTTATCTTTATTAATTATTATTATTATTATTATCACCATCACATACCTTGTTCACTGAGTTTAATCATTTCTTAATTAAGCTGCCATGAGACACACAGAATGTAAACACACAGATGAACACACCAACTGTGAACTTCTTTTGTACTTCTTCCATTTTCCTCTTGTTGTTTTTCCTCTTCCAAGTGCTGCTGCACTTATAACTCTATCTTGTACTATGGGATGCACAATAGACGTGCAGCAGCACTTGGAAGAGGAAAAACAAGAGGGAAATGGAAGAAGTACACAGTCAAGGGATCAGCTGGTGTGTTCGTCTGTGTGTTGACATTTTCTGTCTCATGGCAACTTAAGAAATAATTATACTCGGTGAACAAGGTATGTTGATTGTAATAATAATAATAATAAATAATAATAGCTCTGGGGCACTTTAAATGTCATACTTATTTCATAATAATAAACATGACACAAGCAAGGGTTCCCTGCAGCAGTGCAATTTATCAAATGTCACTGGCTGTCATCAGTTATCTGACACTTGTCACTACACCATAAAAAAAAGTGATGGAGACCATTACAGGAACATTATGTGCTAAACATACACTCTTTTTCAGTAAGTCATTCAGTCAAGCCAGTAAGTCATTCAGTCAAGTCAGTGTGTCATTCAGTCAAGTCAGTGTGTCATTCAGTCAAGTCAATAAGTCATTCAGTCAAGTCAGTAAGTCAGGCAGACAGATAGACAGACAGACATGATAAAGATGCCCAAATTAATAAAAACTGACATAGTACAGTGGACCCTCGGTTAGCGGCCGTAATCTGTTCCAGGAGCTAGGACTTAAACCGAAATGGCCTTTAACCAAAATAATATTCCCCATAAGAATTAATGTAAATACAATTAATCCGTTCCAGACAAAAATATTCACAAAAAAATATTTTTTTTTAACAATTAAATCAGTATTACATACCTTTATTGAAGACTGATGCTGGCTTCTGGAAGATAGGGAGGAGTTAGTGTTTGCAAGGGGAATCCCCTCCATAAAGACTTCAGGTAACAAGTCCTTATCTGGGGTTACTTCCCTTCTTTTTCTTTTAATGCCACTAGGACCAGCTTGAGTCACTAGACCCTTGTCTAGAAAAATAACTGTCCAGAGTGCTCTGTTTCTGGCGCCTCTTTAACATTTTCCTGAAGTGGGACAAGGTTTTGTCACTAAACATGTTGCAGATATGGCTTGTTTCAGCTTGGTCAGGATGGTATTTTTCAACAAAACTTTGTAACCTATTCGACATTCCACACATTTCCTTAATCAGTGAAGAAGGCACCTCCTTCTCTCCCTCTTCCTCCTCCTTTTCTGCAGCAATTTCCTCAGCTGCAGTCCGTTGCTGTTCCAGTTCCAGCTCTTGCAGCTCTTCAGTGGTTAGCTCTTCCCTGTGGTCCTGCACCAACTCTTCCACATCCTCGCCACTCACCTCCAACCCCAGGGACTTGCCCAATGCCACAATACCTTCCACAACAGGTACAGGGTCGTCAGGGTCAGCCTCAAACCCTTCAAAATCCCTCTGGACGACACAACCTGGCCACAATGGTCTCCAAACAGAGTTCAATGTCCTGGAAGTCACTATCTCCTAAGCCTTACTTATAAGGCCTATGCAGTTGTAGATATTGAAGTGATTCTTCCAGAATTCTTTTAGAGTCAAATTAGTGTCTGAGGTCACTTCAAAGCACTTTTCAAACACTGCTTTGGTGTAGAGTTTTTTGAAGTTAGAAATGACCTGCTGGTCCATGGGCTGGAGAAGAGGAGTGGTGTTAGGAGGCAAGAACTTCACTTTTATAAATTTGAAGTCCCTAGACATTTGGTCTTGTAAGTCTGGAGGATGTGCAGGAGCATTGTCCAGTACCAGGAGGCACTTGAGTCCCAAATTGTTATCCTGTAGGTATTTTTTCACACTTGGGCCAAACACATTATCAACCCAATCTTTGAAAATTTGCCTTGTGACCCATGCATTATGATTTGCTTTCCACATCACACACAATCTTTTCTTGTGGACATTGTGTTTCTTGAACACTGGGAGTTTCAGAGTGATACACGAGTAAAGGCTACACTTTGAAATCCCCACTTGCATTGCTACACAACATGAGAGTTAGCCTGTTTTTTATAGGCTTGTGTCCTGGCAGTGTCTTTTCCTCCTGTGTGATGTAGGTCCTGTTGGGCATTTTCTTCCAAAACAGGCCTGTTTCGTCACAATTAAACACTTGTTGGGGTTTCAGATTTTCATTCTTTATGTAGTCCTGAAATTCCTGCACAAACTTTTCAGCAGCATGTTTGTCTGAACTTGCAGCCTCACCATGCCTTACAACACTATGTATGCCACTGCGCTTCTTAAATCTCTCAAACCAGACTTTGCTGGCCCTTAATTCACTACCAGCAGCACTTGTTCCAGGAGTTTTCTTCACAAGATCTTCATGCAAATGCCTTGCCTTCTCACAAATAACAGACTCCACTACACTGTCTCCCACTATTTGTTTTTCTTTAATCCACAATAACAATAACTCTTCCATTTGTTCCATTATTGGTGACCTTTGTTTCGTAAGCACATTTACTCCTTTAGCAACATCAGCCTCCTTGATCTGTTCTTTCTTTGACAGGATGGTTGTAATTGTTGATTTGTTTTTCCCAAACATCCTGGCAAGTTCCAGCACCCGCATACCACTCTCATATTTCTCAATCACTTCTCTCTTAAATTCCATCGTGTTTCTCACTCTCTTTGCCACAGGAACTTTACTAGGAACTTTCTTGGGAGCCATGGTTACTTATTTCGCAGTTGCACTGGCAAAAAACAATGGAAAACAAGCGAAATGTCTGGATAAATGAGCAGAAGCTCCATTACGCACCGAGAGAGACAGCAAAACTGAAGCACAAGCGTCACCAGCCAGCGGGTTGACGCGTCCCATACGGCCGCTAACCGGGAGCCATAAAACCGGCTGCTAACCGAGTTGGCCGCTAACAGGAACGGCCGCTAACCGAGGGTTCACTGTATAGAAAGGATGGAACGTAGAATAACTTGGAGAGTGTATAAATCTGTAGGGAAAGGAAGGTGGGGTAGGGGTTGTCCTAGGAAAAGTTGGAGGGAGGGGGTAAAGGAGGTTTTGTGGGCGAGGGGCTTCGACTTCCAGCAATCATGCATGAGCGTGTTAGACTGGAGTGAATGGAGATGAATGGTTTTTGGGACCTGATGAGCTGTTGGAGTGTGAGCAGGGTAATATTTTGTGAAGGGATTCAGGGAAACCGGTTAGCCGGACTTGAGTCCTGAAGGTGGGAATTACAATGCCTGCACTTTAAAGGAGGAGTTAGGGATATTGGCAGTTTGGAGGGACATCTAAATTGTCGTATTTGAGTGTCTCTGCAAAGACAGTGATTATGTATGAGTGATGGTGAAAGTGTGGAATGATGAAAGTTTTTTTCTTTCTTTATGGGTTTTTCTTTCTTTTTGGGTCACCCTGCCTCGGTGGGGAACGGCTGATGTGTTAAAAAAAATATATATGAAATGGTTATAATTTAAACCATAATTTTTAAAGGGGTGGACATGTAAGCCAGAGGAAGGCCTCAGTCAGATGACCAAATCTCTAGTGGCGGGTCATCATATGACTAAGACCTGCATCAGAAAACACTTGTCCTGTTTCCTGACCAGTCTTACCTAAACTGCTTCTTAATTAACAGATTTATTCATCTTTTTTCATAACTGTAATTAATTTTTTAAGCATTTGTATATTTAGACCAGTTTTTTTATTCTTTCAGACTGGCTGGCTTTGATACCTTATTAGTGTTTGTTTTCACAGGTTTTCACTGTTATATTGGGTTATACTATATGCTCTTGTCTTAATCCAAGGAATTGGACTATCCTTGTTTACCTTGACTCAAATCTAGTTACACCATTACAACACCCATTTTTTCTTGGCACTGTATGATCCTTGTGTTTAGACCGGCCTGAAGGCTGTTCTGGGGGTCACTGCCCCCTTGACCAGGGGGTCTTGCTAATTACTGTAGGTTTTATGAATGTTGCATTTCTTGACTTGTATCTTAAAATTACATAAATATATCCTATAGTGCTGGCATGCCTCTGGCAAAACAATGATGGAGTGAATGATGATGAAAGTGTTTCTTCTTTTTCGGGTCACCCTGCATTGGTGGGAAATGGCCAATGTGTTAATAAAATAAAATATATCCTAGGTCTTTAAACAGCTAAAACGTTTGTGTTCTTCCAGGAAACATACTCTCGTACCTTTTCCCAAAATATGGGAAAAATGAAGCCAAAAAACGTGAAATTCTCTCAGCTGCAGCAGCTGTGGGCGTGTCTGTGGCCTTCGGTGCACCCATCGGAGGAGTGCTCTTCAGTCTGGAAGAGGTTTGTTCTTTACTAATGTGGTAATATAAAACTTCAAAGTTTAGAGAACACTTGTTGAGTTGAGGAAACTCACGTGAAGTCTCTTCATGATTGTGAACATGTATAGATGTATAGATGGTTCATTACCTTTGTAACTTGGTCATGATTGTGACCAGATATACACATGTAAAAGTTCATTACCTTTGTAACTTGTTCAGCTATCAAAACTTTGGGGCCCAGTCCCTGGACCTATTATGTGCCTCTGTAATCTTTTGACTACCGACCACAGGATGGGTATACGGTGCATAATAAAGATATTAAAAAAAAAGACTGAAGCACAAGGCAGAGAGAGACTGTATGTCTTGAACTCCAACTATTGAAGATGATCTCAGATGAAGATAAAAATATACAGTGTCTTTCTACTGTCTCCATGTGGACTTCCTCAGTTCATGGTAATTCATGTACAGTTGACCTCTGCTTAACTGTGTCTCCATGTGGGCTTCACATTATGTCCTTGTATGGTATTGATAAAGCCACTGGATGGAGAAATGTCTACAAATAAAGATATCCAGTTGGTAAATTAGACACATGTGCAACACTTGGGTATCCCTATTGAGGAAATGTTTTGCCATGCAGTGGCTTCATCAGTCTTATACAAAGAAGAATGGTGAAGATCAGAAGGAGTTTGAGGTAGTTAGTCCCTCAGCCTGGAGTCGATGTAATCAGTCAATCAGTCTTTAAAAGAATATAGCATATGAGTGAAGAAGTGGTGTATATACTGTAGACAGGTGAGGTGAAGCAGTTGTAGGTGATGTCATATTGCCTGTAGATTAGGCAAGTGAAGAATTCCCTGTATCAAGATCCTCAGTAAAGATACCCAAGTATTACATCTGTGTCTTAATTTACCAACTTGTCTGTTCTCTGAACCATTTATCTACATTCCTGTCAGATACAGTAATATGTGGTGTCACATGTGGTGTTGGCATTGTGGTGTCAGGGTTTCTGTAGTGTGAGGGGCTAATGTAAGTCCACATGTGGCATGTTTCCTTTGCATTAGAATTGTGTTGGTCACTGCCACATGGCTCATCACTTTTCAGTCAGCCACTGTGCGAATAGCTTAGCTAGGTGAATGTATCCTTGGTCTCCTGTGCTGACCCAGCAGCTAGCAATTTTCTCTCTTGACCTGATGAGGTGCCTGACAACCAAAACAAACGACCCAAGTCTTAAAATTGCAGTAATCAGCAAATTTGAAGGCAGGAAAAATCGGGATAGCATACCTATCCTGGTTCCCAGGCGTATGGCATACGTCATACCCAGTTTAAGGATTAATATTAGCAGAACTTGTTGCATGTAGAATGAATATCAGATATACAGATTAATATGATGTACAGTATTGTCTAGTACAAATTAAATAACGATTTGGTAATTACACCAATACACAAATAACTTGCACGTAGGAGAGAGAAGCTTACAATGATGTTTTGGTCTACCTTGGACCATTGACAAAGTCAGTATGACTTTGTCACTGGTCCAAGTCAACAAAACATCGTGTAGCTTCTCTCTCCTATGTGTAGGTTATTGTGTATTGTTCCTGTCACAGTATTGTGCCTTTTGTTCTTTTATTACACTAAGGTCCATCTTGATTTTTAATGTGTATGCTCTTTTGCAGGCTTCATATTATTTCCCTCTGAAGACACTGTGGCGGTCATTCTTTGCTGCGTTAGTAGCAGCATTTGTCCTGCGTTCCATCAACCCTTTCGGTAATGAGCACCTGGTGCTCTTTTATGTGGAGTACAGCAAACCCTGGATTTTCATCGAGCTCGTGCCTTTCATTATTCTTGGCATCATTGGGGTAAGTATTAATCTGTATTCTTCTGTTCCTTCTCAAGTGGGTGGCTTGATGCTGGTGAAGGGCTCTTGAGCTATCCTCCCTTTGCATCAGATCTGATTACCTTTCATTCTCCAGTGGAGAATTATTGGCTGTTCTGCCCAGTGTAACACAGCTGCCAGAGTGAGTCAAGTTTTGATTGAAGAGACAGTTCAGCACCTCTCTGCTTATAGAGGTCACCATTGCTTACTCACTTTGAGAAGCCATTAGAACTATGTAGAGTTATAGTAATCTCTAGACTACAGACATTGTGAGATCTGGTCAAATTTTCATCATAAAGAAGTACTCAACCTGTTTAGAGACTACTTCTGTTCTAGTCAACATTTAAAGGCTCAGAAAATAGAGTCCAAATAACTTTATTGTATGTACTTATTTATTCTAAAGGCACATTCAATGAAGAATGATAGCCGACTTAATCTATAAGTTGTGTGAAGGTTTAAGTATACAGTGGACCCCCGAGTTTCGTAAACCCCGGAAATCGTACAATTATGTAAGTATAATATTGTAAGTGCTTGTGGAAGTGTATTTTGGGGGTCTGAAATAGACAACCTACGTGACAGTTTTCCTTAAGGGAGTAAATTCGTTTGGTAATGGTGCCAGCAGACTTCAGATGAAGTTTTACAAACTCAGGGGCCCACTGCAGTGGACCCCAGTCGTAAAACTTCATTCCAGAAACCGCTCAAGTCCCAACCCGCAATTTTCTCCTTAAAAAAGGGTTCATGTAGATTAGTCTATTCAGACCAAAATACATTTGCACTTACAATATTATCTTCATATGTATGTTTTCCCGGTGAACTCGGGGTCCCTGTAATACAATATAACTAAGAAAAAGGTCCCAATAAATCCCTTAAGTAAATAACGTGTCTACGTTTTATTAAAATTATATTTTATCAAAGTCTTTTGATCTCATTGATATAAATCATATCCTCAGAATATGGTTCTTATTATGTACTGGAGAATAAATTCCCTTTCCCTAGACTAACATTGCCTATCACAAATAAAGAATATAATATCCTCATAAATTTGTATGGATTATAAGGGGGTTCCGGACCATCAGTGTCTGGAAAGTCGGTGTTGTACCTGTATATGCAGAAGAAGGGGTTACTAGCCCATTGCTCCCACATTTTAGTTGGTTTTTTGACACACTCTCTTATGGAGGAAATTCTTTTCCACTGTTGGAGAAAAGCAGGGTAATTTTTGTGAAGGGATTCAGGGAAACTGGTTAGCTGGATTCAAGTCCTGGAAGTTGGAGTACAGTGTTGCACTTTAAAGGAGGGGTTTTGGGGGATTTGGCAGTTTGGGAGTGACATCTAAACTGTCATATCTGGGGCTCCTCTGCAAAGACAGCGATTATGTATGAGTGATGGTGAAAGTGTTGAACGATGATGAAAGTGTTTTCTTCTTTTAGGGTTTATCTTTCTTTTTGGGTCAATCTGCCTTGGGAGAAAAGGCGTGTGTTTAAAAAAAAAACTATCATGCTAATAAGCTTAGGATTGATGCTCATATAAGTTCTTTTCTAAAAAGTACCTAAAACTATTTTGGAGTGCCTTATTCCACTTACTTGAAACTTAGAACATGCTATTGAATCTCATTAGTCTAGCTCTTGTGTGAATGTATAAAAAAAAATGCTTAGGTATCACTGGCTACAAAAATTCCTTCAGGTCAGTGTGTGTGCCAGGAAGTCTTAATAGAGAATGTTACTGAGGAAATATTTTGGCTTGAACCAGTTTTTTTTTCTCTACTTATTCTTATTTTCTTCCCAGATATGCTGGGGAAGTAGTAGTACTAGGGAGTGTACAGATATACTTGCAGTTGAAGTTCAGGTTCTTTGGGCTCTGCCACAGACCTAAAGAGAATGCTGTATGGTTGCCCTAAACATCTCCCCAGAATGTGCTGTTCTTTGAACTGGGAATATCCATTCATTTTTATGAAATGTGTTGTGATAGAGGAGGTATGTTGCAGCTAGGAGGGTGATAGAGGAGCACGTTGCAGCTAGGAGGGTGATAGAGGAGGTATGTTGCAGCTAGGAGAGTGATAGAAGACTGTTGCAGCTAAAGGGGGGGATAAGGAGCATGTTGCAGCTAGGAGGGTGATAAAGGGGGTATGTTGCAGCTGGGGTGATAGCAGACACGTTGCAGCTAGGGGGCCATTTGTATTGTGTGTGTTCTCCTTCCAGAAGCAGCAATTAGATGAACTATTGAGAATGCTTCCAGAATTCTTTTGTCTCCTTTCCATGGTGGAAAATGGTTGTTTTGGTAAAAAAAAAAATCTTCACATAATAGTAACACTGATGAAAGTACAGTGGAACCCCGGTTAACGAAAGCCCGGGGGGAAATGGAACAGAATTCTTCCTCCGTAAGCCATGCATGTCGTAAGAGTCGACTAAAATGCCGGGAGCAAGGGCTAAATAACCCCCCTTTTCCTGTATCTTCTAAAGTTAAAAAAAGAAACTTTTGTTTTTCTTTTGGGCCACCCCGCCTTGGTGGGAAGCGGCCGATTTTTTGAAAAGAAGAAATATTGTAAGTGCCTGTAAGTGTATTTTTTGGGGGGCTGAAATAGACTAACCCGTGACATTTTTTTAAGGAAGTAAAAATTGTTCGGGGAATGGCACTTGAGCAGCCTTCTGCAATGAAGTTTTTTTTGTTAACCGGGGTTCCACTGTATACAATATAAACAACTACATTATCTTTGTGTGTTTTTTTTGGTTAAATTTCTGTCTGTTGCTCTGTTGGGATTGATGAGTATCTAGTAACTTTTAATTAAAAATTATTTTAGAGTACGATTAGTTAAAAAAAAATTTAATCCATTTTTTGTAACCCGGTATTGATTGTTTTTTTCTCATCTTTGTTTAAACCTTACCGGACTTTCCCTTGGTCATAAATATAATCTTCATTGTGTACATTTTTTTAATATAAAGTTGTGTAATTAAGCATCTTTGCACTCATATCATGTTATTTTCATTTTTAATACATATCATTTTCTTTTATAGGGCATATGGCCCTCTTCAAAAATTTAACATAAAAAAAGGGGCCGCTTCCCAAGATTTCCCCGATGGGTCAGTACCCGG
>WNWK01016140.1:0-45743 GCA_009830355.1 Cherax destructor
GTTTTGTCTATATTGAGAGTAAGTTTGTTGGTAGTCATCCAAGTAGATATTTTTAGTAATTCTGCATTTATAGTGTCTGTTAGTATGGTTGGGTTTGGGTGAGAGAAGACATAAGTAGTGTCATTTGCAAATAATATGGGTTTAAGGAGCATAGATGCATTTGGTAGATCATTGATGTAAATGAGAAAGAGAAGTGGGCCAAGGACACTTCCCTGTAGGCCCCCAACAAGAACAGGTTGAGTAGTGGAGTTAGCTCCATTTGTGTTTACATACTGGTTTCTATTGCTAAGATAAGATTTTAGGTAATTAAGAGAGTGTCCTCTGATTCCGTAATGTTCTAACTTTTGGTGCAATAGGTCATGGTCAACTGTATCAAAAGCTTTTCGTAAGTCTATGAAAAGTTCCAGGGAAGGTTCGTTTTTTCCGAGTACTGAATATATTAGTTTAAGCATATGTATAATTGCATCATTAGTACTTTTTTTTCGGTCTGAATCCAAACTGACTGGGGTTTTAGATAGTAGGGGCAAGTTCAATATAGGCCTATAGTTGTTCAATTCAGTTGGATCATCTCCTTTGAGGATCAGGGTGACCCTTCCTGTCTTGAGTATGGATGGGAAAGTGGAAGAGTCAATGGATTTGTTAAACAGAGTTGCAATAATTGGTGACAACACAAGAAGCTTTTATACGTAAGTGGTGGTAAGTTATTTAGGTCTCCTGCCTTGTTCTTTAGTGTTTTGATGATGAGCAAGATTTCAGTAGGGTTTGTTGGGGCTAAAAATAGAGTATTTGGATAGTTGCCAGTGAGGTAGTCTTTTGGTTGAATGTTTGAGTTTGGGATTTTGCTTGCTAGCTTTTTGCCTACGGTCGAGAAGGAGACATTAAGTTTGTTGGCAGTATCAGTTGGCTGGAGGAGAGGTTCTTCTGGTTTCATTAGGGTGATCATTCTGTTTTGTGACATCTTTTTAGATCCTAGAATTTCAGATAAGGGTTTCCAGGTCTTTTTCATATCACCTTCTACATCATGTAATCTGTTTTTGTAATATAGTTTTTTTGACCTCCTTATTAGGTTGGTTAGTACTGACGAGTAACGTTTTGCCAGATCCTTAGTTATTAGACCCATTCTGTACTGTTTTTCATAGAGATGTTTTTTATCAATAGATTTGAGGATGCTGTTTGTAAGCCATGGGCTGTTTAGTCTCTTTGCTGTGATCTGCTTAGTTTTTATTGGGCAATGCATGTTATAGAGGTTTTGGATTTTTTGTAAAAAAATATTAACACATTCATCAATATCAAGGTTGACTGCTAGCTCATTTTGCCAGTCGATGTTTCTTATTGCTGTAATAAAGTTATTAACCCTTTGGGGGTCGACAGGCCTTCTCAGGAAAGTGTTCCTGGGGTCGAAATTTTTTTGGAAAAAAAAAAATTAATTTTTTCTTACGAAATGATAGAGAATCTTTTTCCGATCATAACGCCACCAAAATTATGAAATTTGATCGAAAACTAACGGAATTATGCTTTCGCGAAGTTAGCGGCAGCCATGACACTTACGCATCGACGATTTTGCCCACTTTGAGCCCTATTTTCGACAAATTCCAATGTGTCAGTCTCCTAAAATTATAGCTATTTCACTAGATCTCCATTTCGTCTATCGATTGCGTACATGAAACCGCCTATTTACCAATTTCATCTACCCAAAATAGTGGTCAGAAAATGGAAATTTTCCAATTTCACACAAATTTCAAACGATGCCAATTTCAAAATAGGGTCCAGAGTAAACAAGGCAGACATTCCTGGCACTAAAATAACATGTTCTCTGTTCATTAGTCACGTCTCCAGGCCCCTGTTCCTTTACTTTTGCTTTTCATTTTGAATTTTTATTCTCACAAAATAGAAGATTTACTGTTATGTATATAACTGCATCATTGTAAAAATGGTATAAATAATATCAGAGCACTTGTGCATGAATATAAGACTGCCAGTGTATGTGTATTGAGGCATGGTGTGATTTGTTTACTCTTGAACATCGTCAAAAATCAAACATTTTCACTACTTTGAGCTCAATTTCAAGGTACTTGTCATTGTCATACCAATCAAAATCATCTTTATTTCTGTAATATATTTTCCATTCTATCAAATGAGACCAGGAAAACGAGAATACATCAATAAAAACTATACGAAAATCGACTGCAAAGTCGCTGTTTTAATCGAAAAAAACGGTCAGAGTTTTTTTTCACTCATTATGCAGTGTGTACTGCAGGATTTTTTTTATACTGCGCACACTGACCACACAGACCCATTCTTTCATATGTATGCCTACCAGACGTTTTCTGCCTAAATTGAGGCCGCTAGAATTTGGGCGTACTAGTACGGCACCAACCCCTGCTCGTAAAACGTACTAGTACGGCACCGACCCCCAAAGGGTTAACAGATGACTCGTCATGTAGTCAGAAGGTGATCTTAGTTGTGTGCTGAGGCAATTTACATAAGTTGGTTATGAGATTTAGAAAAAAAACTATCATTTCATAAGAAAAATATATATATATTTTTTTTTTAAATTCATGGACCCTGAGAACGAGTTTCGTAGAGGGGCCTTGGACCCTGAAAGTGTTAATAAGGGTTGAATTAATTACTATGACAAGTATTTAATCAATATTGCACACCTTTTTAGGATTCAGTATTGCACTGGAGGTAATATGAGAATTTATAAATGACAGTACAAAGTATTGGTATGCAAAGAACTATTCTAAGAGAATATATAGAGATTAATAATTAATAATACAAAAAATATAAAATGGACAGATAGCAAATATGGTATTAAACAAATTTTAAGCAAATAATAGTATTAAAAAAATACATAGAATATGAGGTAGTTGGTTCTAACTAGTAAAAGATAGTACTGGGACCAGCAAGATAATGGAGCAATAACATACACTACATGTAGTACGTATAATGGTTTGGACATTGTGTTTAATCAGTCTCTGTATACAATCTGCCTACATTTGTTTTCTTCACTAGAATTTTCCATCCGGTGTGAAGTACTGGTGGATTTTATCATTATTTTCCCATTTAAGTTTTCTTACTCTGAACAAGAGGTTCTGACATTTTCTGGTTAGACACTCGTTTATGTATACAGTGGACCCCCGAGTTTCGGTCACCTCGGAAATCTTACAATTATGTAAGTGTAATATTGTAAGTGCTTTTGTAAGTGTAATTTTGGGGGTCTGAAATGGACTAACCTACTTGACATTATTCCTTAACCCTTTGGGGTCCAAGGACCCTCTCCGAAACTCGTTCTCAGGGTCCAAGAATTTAAAAAAAAAAAAAAAAAAAAATTCATATGAAATGATAGAGAATCTTTTTCCGATCATAACGCCACAAAAATTATGAAATTTTATCGAAAACTAACGGAATTATGCTTTTGCAAATTTAGCGGTATCGATGACATTTACACATTGGCGATTTTGCCCACTTTGAACCCTATTTTCGGCAAATTGCAATGTTTCAGTCTACTAAAATTATAGCTATTTCGCTAGAACTCCATTTCTTCTATCAATTGAGTACAAGAAACTGCCTATTTACCAATTTCAACTACCCAAAATAGTGGTCAGAAAATGGCAATTTGGCCAATTTCACACAAATTTCAAACGATGCCAATTTCAAAATAGGGTCCATAATAAACAAGGCAGACATTCCTGGCACTAAAATAACATCTTCTCTGTTCATTAGTCATGTCTCCAGGCCCCTCTTACATTACTTTTGCTTTCCATTTTGAATTTTTATTCTCAAAAAATAGAAGATTTACTGTTATGTATACAACTGCATCATTGTAAAAATGGTATAAATAATATCAGCACACTTGTGCAAGAATATTAGACTCGCCAGTTGATGTGTATTGGACGCATGGTGTGATTTGTTTACTCTTGAACATTGGCCAAAATTGAACATTTTCGCTACTTTGCGCTCAGTTTCAAGGTACTTGTCATCGTGAAACCAGTCAAAATTATCTCTATTTCTGTAATATATCATCTATTCTATAAAATGAGACTAAGAAAACGAGAATACAAGCATAAATAACATACGAAAATAGACTGCAAAATCGCTGTTTTAAACCAAAAACAAAGTCAGAGTTTTTTTCCTTATTATGCACTGTGTGGTGCAGGAATTGTTTTATACTGTGCACACTGACCGCACAGACCCATTCTATCACATCTAGGCCTAACAGCCTGTTTCTGCTTGATTTGAGGGCGCTAGAATTTAGGCATACTAGTACGTCAATAACCCCAGGGCGTAAGCCGTACTAGTACGACCAAAACCCCGAAAGGGTTAAGGGAGTAAATTCGTTCGGTAATGGCACTTGAACATCCTTCTGGAATGAATTATGACCGAAACTCGGGGGTCCACTGTACCTCTTTCTTACCTTTAATTGATGAACTAATTAGATCTTTTTTCCTGTCATGTGTGTGAAATCTAAGCATAACACTTTGTTTTGAACCTTGTTTCCCTAGTAACCACATTTCTTTTATTTCTGACACTGGCACTATAACCTTTAGTTGGTCTTTTATGAATAGTAGTAGCTTTGCAGTTGGTTTGGTTTATTTCACTGGGAAAGAGTGAACTGCAAATTATTACTGAGTCTCATAACTTTTATGCTCGGTTTTGTCATCTTTGTACGCAAAGTAGTCGTTTAACTGGGTATTTATGTTGTTCTTCCAGTCCTTTACTGCTTCTTCAACCTTTGTATTTAGAGATGTTATTTGTTCTGTGTGGCTAGCTATGACTGTTTAGAGGGTCTTGTCAAAATCAATCATTCCAGATGTTGTTAACTTTTGTTCAAGGCTGAGAATCTTGTTCTCAAGGTGTGTTATCCTGGTTTCATGTTGAGTAAGTGTTTCACAAAGATTCATATTATCAGTACAAAGATTCATATTATCAGTAGTTAAGGTGGTGATGTATGACTAAAGAGTATCAGGATCGTTTGCCATACCTGGGAGATTATCTGGCGGGCTGAATCCTGTGAAGGAAGAGGAGTTTGAGTGGGAGTCAGCCATGTTTGGTGTTGTTGTTGATGCATTGTCCTGGGCAGTGGTGAAGGGGTAGATGGTACACTTGTGTCCTGCTGGTTAGACAAGCTGAATAGTCGATTTCTTGGTGTTTTCTTGCTGTTCTTGTTGTTGTTTCTTCTGAGATTTGGCTTCATAGTAATACAGAAGTAGTTGGAGTTGTTGTAGTTAGGATGGAGAAGCTGTATTTGTACAAAGCTTGGGGTAAGTGTTTGTCTGGCAACGGGGCAGTGCTTTGGGTTTGAAGGGCAGTCTTCCTTTGATCGTCAATTTACTCGAATTGTAGATATCACTGTTGGTATTCTTGTTTCATTCTGGGTTCTACGTGGGCTAGTGCAGTTGTACTTGCAACTAGGTCATCATAGGAGCATTGATGGGCTCTGGTTGGAGTAATTACAAAGCTTGTATGCTGCTGCCGCTAGTTGCTGAGGAAAGTATGTGGCCACAAGTGGTTGAGGAAATATCAAAAACCTCAATAATAACCCATGTGCAACATTTGTGCAACATCCTTTCAATTTTGATACCACTGGTAGTGTCATCTTGCTAGAATGTCCTATAACCTATGCCCTAAGTAAAGAGAAATTATTCTGGAATGTGTGATACAGTGAACCCTTGAATTTTGTGATTAATCCGTTCCAGAGAGTTCGCCAAAATTCAAAATTCACGATTTTCAAAACCATTTTCCCCATAAGAAATAATATAAATCAAATTAATCTGTTTCAGACACCCAAAAGTATTAAAAAAAATATTTTTTTTACATGAAATGTACATTTATCTACACAGAAAACAATGAGACATGAAGAATAAAACAATAATAACATGACACTTACCTTTATTAAAGAGTTGTTGATGTGTGGAAGATGGGAGGAGGGTAGAGGATGGAGGAGTTACAGTGGTACCTCGGTTAACGATGGTCCCCAAACTCGTCCTTTTATGTAAGTTTATTTTTTTAAATGCTTTTGTAAGTGTATTTTTGCGGGTCTAAAAGGACTAGTCTATTTTACATTATTCCTTATGGGGATAAATTCGTTTGGTAATGGCACTTGAACAGCATTCTGGAACGAAAGAATATCGTTAACCGAGGTACCACTGTACCCCTTCCATAGACTTCAGGTACCAAGTCCTTTTCCGGGGTTACTTCCCTTCTTTGTCTTTTACTGCCATAGTACATTCATTATTTACCTTAAAATATTTGTAGTCTTAATGTAGGGAGAGAGGTGTGTAGTATTTATTTGTAGGAATTCAGTGTAGGTAGCCTGTAGATGTAGGTACACTTATGTAGCCCCCCCCCTGGGCTACACTACACACCCATATTATTACACTACACAGCCATATTATTACCATGTTCACTGAGTTTAATCGTTTCTAACAACTACCTTTAGATGCCATCATAAACAAAGGGAGAAGTAATGAATAATTCATGCCGAGAATTGTAAACAAACGCTTATGAAGGGCAGTTACTACACCAGACGCCAGATTCACAGTTTTCTCTAATGCTGCATCAGAGAAAACGTAATGTTTACTCTCCACCTGACTCACCACTCAATAGCATATAAATATGTAATGTGTTTCTTATATAATTTTGAAGAAAATATCATAGATGGATTAATGAAAATGTCTATATTAACCTAAAATAAAACATTTAACCTAAAATAAGACATTTGTTTGAGCTTGGTGTGGGGAAGTACCTTGGCTGGTTTGTGTGGGGAAGTACCCTGGCTGGTTTGTGGGGAAGTACCTGGCTGGTTTGTGTGGGGAAGTACCCTGGCTCATTTGTGTGGGGAAGTACCCTGTCTGGTGTGTTCTTTCTTGAATTCTATCGTGTTTCTCGCCTTCTTTAGCAAAGAGCTGGCACAAGGAGCTTTCTTTGGGCCCATGGTGGCTTATTTAGCAGTTGCAAGCACTAAAATGAATGAAATATTAGGAAATGTATCATATGAATGCGTGAGGTGATCGTCACTCGCCGAGATACAATGCGTCTCAGACTGACTCTGAATGGTGTTTGTGTGCCCGCGGCGGCTGGGAGACCGCTTGGACGCGTTTCATACGACCACTGATTTCTAAGCCAAATCTTGAAAATCAAGCCAATATTTTGATGAAAAAAGTTGCCGATTTACAAATTTCACGATACAGTGGTCCCTCGGTTTTCGTGTATCTCTGTTTTCGTGTATTTCAGTTTTCGTGTAGTTTTTTCGTGGAAAATTACCTGTCCACCAGTGCCGCGCACATACAAAGGCCATAGGCCACCACCCACGCACCTCCCACACACATTGCCACGCAGTCTAGCATTGTTTATGCTTGAGGGAACATCACCCCAGGAGTTTATACAAAATATTTATTAACAATTCATTGTTTTTGGGCCTTGATTATTGTGTGTGACTACTAAATAAGCTACCATGGGCCCAAAGAAAGCTCCTAGTGCCACTTCTTTGGTAAAGAAAGTGAGGAACACCATAGAACTAAAGAAAGAAATAATAGAAAAATATGATAGTGGTGTATGTATTGCCGAGCTCGCCAGGATATACAAGAAAGCCCCAACAACCATCGGTTCCATTGTGTATAAGAGAAAAGCAATCACTGAAGCTAATGTTGCGAAGGGGTGAATACAATAACCAAACAGAGATCACAAACAATAGAAAATATGGAGAAATTGTTGTTGCTGTGGATAAACCAAAAAATGCTAGCGGGTGATAGTATTGTCAATACATCATATGTGAAAAAGCAAGGCAGTTGCATGCCGATCTTGTCAAGAAAATGCCTGGAACCAGTGATGTTGATGTTGATGAATTTAAGGCCAGCAAAGGCTGGTTCGAAAAATTTAAGAGGGGAACTGGCATACACAGTGTTGTAAGGCATGGTGAGGTGCCAGTTCAGATAAAGATGGGGCTGAAAAATTTGTGCACGACTTTAAAAAATATGTAGAGGCTGAAAAATTTTAAACCCCAACAAGTGTCTAATTGTGAAACAGGCCTCTTTCGGAAGAAAATGCCAAGGAGGACCTACATCACGCAGGAGGAAAAGGCAATGCGAGGACACAAGCCTATGAAAGACAGGCTAACTCTAATGTTGTGTGGTAACGCTAGTGGGGATTTCAAAGTGAAGCCTTTACTCGTGTATCACTCTGAAAATCCCAGAGTGTTCAGGGACTACAGTGTTGACAAGAGTAAATTGTGCGTGTTTTGGAAGTCTAATGCTAAGGCATGGGTCACTAGGGAAATTTTCCTGGAATGGTTTAATCAAGTGTTTGGCCCCAGTGTGAAGAAATATTTATTGGAGAATAAATTGCCACTTAAGTGCCTCCTGGTAATGGACAATGCTCCTGGTCATCCTCAAGACTTGGACGACCAAATGTCTAAGGATTTCAGATTTGTAAAAGTGAAGTTCTTGCCTCCTATCACCACTCCTCTCCTCCAGCCCATGGACCAGCAGGTCATTTCAAAGTTCAAAAAACTGTACACCAAAGCAATGTTTCAAAGGTGTTTTGATGTGACCATTGACACTAAATTGACCCTAAAAGAGTTCTGGAAGGGTCACTTCGATATCTTCCATTGCATAGGCCTTATAGATAAAGCTTGGCAGGAGTGACCTCCAGGACAATGAACTCTGCTTGGAGAAAGTTGTGGCCAGATTGTGTCCCAGATAGGGATTTTGAAGGGTTTGAAGCTAACCCTGAGGAGCCTATGGAAGTTGTGGAAAATATTGTGGAATTGGGGACTTCCATGGGGTTGGATGTGAATGGAGAGGATGTGGAAGAGTTGGTGGAGGACCACAATGAAGATCTAACCACTGAAGAGCTGCAAGAGCTTGAGCTGCAACAACAACAAAACAGATCTGAGGAAATTGCTTCAGTGGAGGAACAGAGATGTAAGGTGCCTTCTTCAGAGATTAAGGAGATTTGTGCAATGTGGAGTAGGGTGCAATCATTTGTGGAGGAACATCACCCTGACAAAGATGTTGGAATCCGTCTCATCAACATGTTCAATGACAATCTGTTTTCCCATTTTAGGGACATTTTAACCCTTTGGGGGTCCAAGGGGGGTCTCTGAAACTCGTTCTCAGGGTCCACGAATTTAAAAAAAAAAAAAAATTATTTTTCTTATAGAATGATAGAGAATCTTTTTCCGATCATAACGCCACAAAAATTATGAAATTTTATCGAAAACTAAAGGAATTATGCTTTCGCAAGTTAGCGGTAGCCATGACACTTACGCATCGGCGATTTCGCCCACTTTGAGCCCTATTTTCGGCACATTGCAATGTTTCAGTCTACTACAATTATAGCTATTTCGCTAGAACTCCATTTGTTCTATCGATTGAGTACACGAAACTGCCTATTTACCAATTTCAACTACCCAAAATAGTGGTCAGAAAATGGCAATTTGGCCAATTTCACACAAATTTCAAACGATGCCAATTTCAAAATAGGACCCATAATAAACAAGACAGACATTCCTGGCACTAAAATAACATCTTCTCTGTTCATTAGTTACGTCTCAGGCCCTCTTACATTACTTTTGCTTTCCATTTTGAATTTTTATTCTCACAAAAAATAGAAGATTTATTGTTATGTATACAACTGCATCATTGTAAAAATGGTATAAATAATATCAGAGCACTTGTGCATGAATATTAGATTTCGCCAGTTGATGTGTATTGGACGCATGGTGTGATTTGTTTACTCTTGAACATGCGTCAAAAATCGAACATTTTCGCTACTTTGAGCTCAATTTCAAGGTACTTATTATTGTCAAACCAATCAAAATCATCTCTATTTCTGTAATATATATTCCATTCTATCAAATAAGAACAAGAAAACGAGAATACAACAATAAATACAATACGAAAATAGACTGCAAAGTCGCTGTTTTAAACCAAAAACACAGTCAGAGTTTTTTTCCTCATTATGCACTGTGTGTGCAGAATTTTATACTGCGCACACTGACCGCACAGACCCATTCTATCACATCTAGGCCTAACAGCCTGTTTCTGCTTGATTTGAGGGCGCTAGAATTTAGGAGTACTAGTACGTCAATAACCCCAGTGCGTAAGACGTACTAGTACGACCAAAACCCCGAAAGGGTTAAAGAGACGCCAGACACAGAGCTCTCTGGAGATATATTTAGTGACACAGGTGTGCAGTGACTCTCAAGCTGGTCCTAGTGGGATTAAAAGACAAAGAAGGGAAGTGACCCCAGATGAGGACTTGGTACCTAGAGTCCTTATGGAGGGGGATTTCCCTTCCAAAAATTAGGGACTCTACCCTCTCCCCTCCTATCTCTCTTCCATCCAGCAACATCAGTCTTCAGTAAGGGTAAGTGCCACATTCATTTCATTCATTTGTGCATGTAAATCTATCTTTAAGGCCCCCAAAATTATTTTTTCCAAACTTCTGGGTTTCTGGAACGGATTAATTGAATTTCCATTATTTCTTTTGGGGAAAATGGTTTCAGTTTTCGTGTGTTTCAGTTTTAGTGCCTCCCTCTGGAATGGATTAAACACGAAAACCGAGGGACCACTGTATTCAAGGGGGACAAAATTGAAGGGTCCACTATACGTGTTTGGCTGGCTGGCCAGGTGGCTGGCTGATTGACTTTGGTTGTCTCTATCTCATAGGTACACATAAGTACAGTTATCATACATAGTGTAAATTACCTAAGATAACCCAAAAAATCCAGACAAAGTGCTATACTGTATTTGTAGATATAAAGCATAATAAGCATGACTGGCAAGTAATATGCATTTTCATTTGTTCAGGAATCAGATGTGATGACTGCATCATGTGTAATACGTGTTGGTTCATGAGCGGCTTTCTCTAAGACAGAAAGAAAGACAAGCAAACAGAGACAGGAAGACAGACACACAGGTAGACATAAAGACAGTTAACCCTTTGAGGGTCGGTCCTATACTAGTACGTCAGTGCAGCCAGGGTCGGTCACGTACTTGTACGCCTAAATTTAGTGCCTTCAAATCTGGTGGAAGAAAGCTGGCAGGCCTACATATGGAAGAATGGGTCTGTGTGGTCAGTGTGCGCAGTATAAAAAAAATCCTGAAGCACGCAGTGCATAATGAGAAAAAAAAAAACTGACTGTTTTTTTGGTTTAAAACAGCGAATTTCAGGTGTATTTTCGTATGGTATTTGTGGTTGTATTCTGGTTTTCTTGGTCACATTCGATAGAATGGAAGATATATTACAGAAATAGTGATGATTTTATTTGGTTTACGTTGACAAGTAAGTGGACCTGTTAACGAAGCCCGAAATTGCAATTTTAAGTATAATTTTGTAAGTTCTTGTGAATGATTTTGGGAGTCTGAAATTGACTAACCTCGTGAAATTTTCCTTAAGGAGTAAATTCGTTGCAATGGCACTGAGCAGACTTCAGGAGTGAAGTTTTACGAAACTCAGGGTCCACTTACCTGAAACTGCGAAGTAGCAAATTTCATTTTTGTCGAGTTCAAGTAAACAAATCATGCCATCATCAAAAACATCAACTGGCTATCTAATATTCTTGCCAAGGCACTGATATGATTTAACCGTTTCTAATGATGCAGTAGTACATAACAGTAAATCTTCTATTTTTGTGAGAATAAATTCAAATGGAAAGCAAATAATGTAAGAGGCCTGGTGATCAATGAACAGATAAAATGTTATTTGAGTGCCAGAATGTCTGTCTGTTTACTCTGGACCTATTTTGAAATTGGCATTTTTATAAATTTGATAGAAATGGACTCCAATTCTGACATTTTAGGTAGTTGAAAATTGGAATTTGCGATTTATATACTCAATGTAGAATGGAGTTTAGCAAAATAATTTTATTAGCTGAAACATTGAGCGAAATAGGGCTCAATGCGAAGTCATCACACTAACTTCGCGAGAGCATAATTCCATTAGTTTTACATCAAATTTCATAATTTTGGTGGCGTTATGATCGGAAAAAGATTATCATTTCATAAGAAAAAATAATTTTTTTTTTCTGAAAAATTTTCGACCCTGAGAACAAGTTTGGGAGAGGGCCTCTAGACCCTCAAAGGGTTAAGCAGAGAAAGAGATAAACAGACAGAGCTAGATAAACAGACAGATAGACATGTTTGTTTAACAGTAAGAACAAATAAAGCCAAGGTTCACTGGAGCAGTGCACGATCATCAATATTAGAGTGCTGCACTGTCAGCAGTGGAGTGACACTTGTCTTACACCATGTTTCAAGGACTTTCATATACTCCAGCATGTCTAAAACATTGCTGGGACCTATAAATACTTTGTATATATTTCTAGACGATAGTATGTGACCAAGGCAGGTGAAAATAATCACCTGTCAGTGTGTTTGTGACTATTTGATTACTATTTCAGTACATAATATTAGTGTCAGAACAAAGATTGGCTATGAAATCACAAGAACTACTATACAGTCAACCCTCCGTTTTTGTGCTTAATCCGTTCCAGAGGGATTGACTAAAACTGAAATCGACGAAAACTGAAACCATTTTCCCCATAAGAAATAATGTAAATTCAAATAATCTATTCCAGACACCCAGAATTATTAACAAAATTTTTTTCTTTACCTTAACCATTTCAGGGTCCGTGCCGTAGTTCTACGGCTTTGAGTTCAGGGTCCTAACTGTAGTTCTACGTCATGAGCTCAGCTCACTCATATAAGCTGTGAGCGGTAAATTTGGGTCTGAATATGAGAGAATACATCTATGTGGTAAGTGTGCACCACATAAAACAAATTCTGCAGCACACAGTGCATAATGAGAGAAAAAAACTGAAACCGTAATTTTTGATTAAAACAGCGACTTTGCAGTATTTTTTCATGTACTTTTTATAGTTGTATTTGCGATTTCTTGATCTCATTTGATAGAATGAAAGATATATTACAGATATAGAGATGATTTTGATTGGTTTTGGAATTGGAAATGGCTTGAAACTGAGCTCAAAGTAGCCAAAATGTTAAATTTTTGCAATGTTCAAGAGTAAACAAATGACCTCACACATCTAATATGCTCCAGCTGGTGGGTCTAATATACATTCACAAATGTGGTGATATTATTTGTACAATTATTACAATATTGCATAACAGTAAATCTTCCATTTTTTTGGTTTGAATAAAAATTCATTTTGTGAATAAAAAATAAAAATGAAATTCATTTGTAAAGACTGAAAACATAACTAATGAACAGAGGAAATGTTAGTTTAGTGTCAGGAATGCCTGCATTGTTTATTCTGCACCCTATTTTGAAATTGGAATATTTTGAACTTTGAGTTAAATTGGCTAAATTACCAATTTCCAATCACTTTATTTTGTAGTTGAAACAGTTGACTGGGCGATTTCTTGTGCACAATCGATAGAATAGAAGTAATACTAGTGAAATAGCAAAGAATTTGGTCGACTAGAATAATGTAATTGATCTAAAATGGGAGTCAAAGTTGGTAAAATCACAGATGCGTAAATATCACTGACGCATCAAAATTCGCGAGAGCATAATTTCGTCAATTTTCAATCAAATTTCGTACTTTTTGTTTTATTACTTTCAGAAAAAGATTCTCTACCATTTCATAAGAAAAATAATTTTTATTTGTTTTTAAATTCTTGGACACTGGCACACCCCTTCCAAAAATGGCCTTGGACCCTGAAAGGGTTAAAGATAGATTTACATGCACAAAAGAATGAACATTCAACATGAAACTTACCTTTATTGAAGACTGTTGTTGCTGGATAGAAGACAGGGAGAAGGGGAGGGAAGAGAGGCTATTGTTTGGAAGGGGAATCCCTTACCATGAGGACTTTAGGTACCAAGTCCTTATCCGGGTTACTTCCTGCATGCCTGCTACACTCCCACCCTGTCTGCTACACTCCCTGCATGCCTGCTACACTCCCTCCTGCCTGCTACACTCCTGCCTGCCTGCTACACTCTTTCCCTGCCTGCTACACTCCCTCCCCGCCTGCTACACTCCCTGCATGCCTGCTACACTCCCTCCCTGCCTGATACACTCCCTCCCTGCCTGCTACACTACCTCCCTGCATGCTACACTCCCTCCCTACCTGCTACACTCCCTGCATGCCTGCTATCACTCCCTCCTGCCTGCTACACTCCTCCTTGCCTGCTACACTCCTCCCTGCCTGCTACACTCCCTCCCTGCCTGCTACACTCCCTGCATGCCTGCTACACTCCCTCGCTGCCTGCTACACTCCGTCTCTCCTGCTACACTCCCTCCCTGCCTGCTACACTCCCTGCTGTCCTGCTACACTCCCTGCTTCCTGCTACACTCCGCTGCTATCTGCTACACTCCTCTGCCTGCTACACTCCTCCTCCCTCCCTGCTACACTCCCTCCTGCCTGCTACACTCTCTGTGTGCCTGCTACACTCCTGCATGCTGCTACACTCCCTCCCTGCCTGCTACACTCCCTGCTTCCTACTACACTCCCTGCTTCCATCTACACTCCCTGCTGCTGCTACACTCCCTGCATGTCTCTACACTCCCTGCTTTCCTGCTACACTCCCTGCATGCCTGCTACCTCCCTCCCTGCCTGCTACACTCCTCCTCCTGCTACACTCCCTCCCTGCCTCTCGCGCTACACTCCCTCCCTGCCTGCTACACTCTCTGTGTGCCTGCTACACTCCCTGCATGCATGCTACACTCCCTCCCTGCCTGCTACACTCCCTGCTTTCCTACTACACTCCCTGCTTTCCTACTACACTCCCTGCATGTCTGCTACACTCCCTGCATGTCTGCTACACTCCCTGCTTTCCTGCTACACTCCCTGCATACCTGCTACACTCCCTGCATGCCTGCTACACTCCCTGCTTTCTTGCTACACTCCCTGCATGCCTGCTACACTCTTAAATTCCATCGTGTTCCTCACTTTCTTTACCAAAAGACAGGCACTAGGAGCTTTCTTTGGGCCCATGGTGGCTTATTTAGCAGTCACACACAATAATCAAGGGTCAAAAACAATGAATTGTTAAGAAATGTTTTGTATGGACTCGCAGGATAATGTTCACTCAACCAGAAACAATGCTACACTGCCTGAGAATGTGTGTGGGAGGCGGGCTTGCGGGCTTTGTATGTGCGCTGGGCACTGGACAGGTTCTGTACCATCAACGAAAACGGAGCCAATCACCGAAAATGGAGCCAATATTTCCTTGAAAAAAGTGCCCGAAAACTGAAATCACTGATAACAGAGATACACGAAAACGGAGGGTTGACTGTAAATTGTAATTATTAGAACATAAAATTACATAAATTAAAAAAACAAGAAAAAAAGTATATTGGCAACACTGCAAGTGGCAGGACTCCATGTTGCCATCAGGTGATCATCCAGCGCCAACCTCGTGGCCTTATATCTCCGTAAGTACTGACCTTAATTTTTTTTTTTGTCTTTATTACACACAGAAAATTCCTCTCTTTATTTATTTAGGAAAACATAGATCTACGTTTGGACAGTTTAAGGGTTATAGTACAATGGCATGTAGGGCTTGAAACCAGCCAGAAGAGACATTTATTTCATATAGTTGGCAAACTGAAATTTACACAGGTTAAAGTGAGTGACTAAGAATTGTTTTAATACAGCCCACCAATTGTTAGTTAGAAGCCAATAAGAATGGCTATTTTCAAGTAATTGATCTAATTCAAATTATTCCCAATTTTTTTAACAATTTCAGTAAAAATTTTAATTTTCATCTACTTGAACTAAATTAACAACTCCAGGTCTATTTTAGGGGTTTTTAACCCTAAAATTTCCCTCTCATGGTCGAGAAATTTAAAAAAAAAAAATTATTTTTTTTCTTATGAAATGATAGAGCATTTTTTTGCGAGTATTATAGGCAAAAAAAATTTTTTTGCGATAAATACTTACTGAGATATGATGCCATGAAGTTGACAGAAAGTGACGCGCATATGGCAACATCGCCGACTGCCGGTCACCTGGTAATAGTTTATTTTTATTTTTTTCTACTTTTATCTTTTATTTTTTATCATTTTATTTTTTCACGTAACTTTTAAGGCCTTTGTGACCAATACAAGCCATATTTTGTATATATACACTCATTGTATACTACACAGTAACTGCACAAACATTGACAGGTGAACATTTTCACCTATTTTAGTCACATACTATTGTCTAGAAATATATACATAATATTTATAGGTCCCAGCAATGTTTTGGTGGGGAAGGGAGTGTGGGTTTGTGTAAACAACATGGCTGGTTGGCTGACCAGCTGGCTGGCCAGCCAGCTGGGAAGGGAGTGTGGGTTTGTGTAAACAACATGGCTGGCTGGCTGACCAGCTGGTTGGTCAGAATATAATAATAATAATTGAAGCATGGTGTAACAGTCTTATCACTAAACTAATGACCATGGTGACATTTGATGAGGGGTGAGTTCATCTTACCTTATCACTAAACTAATGACAGTGGTGACATTTGATGAGGGGTGAATTCGTCTTATCTTATCACTAAACTAATGACAGTGGTGACATTTGATGAGGGTACACTGCCTTCCCTTTATTTGTTTTCACTTTACACAAACATTATCTGTCTGTCTATCTATCTGTCTGCTTGTCTCTCTTTCTGTCTCTCTCTGTCTCAGAGAGAGCCACTAGTGAACCAACACATATTACACACGACTCAGTAGTCACTGCTTCACATCTGAGTCCTGATATGTATTATTTGCAAGTCTGGATTTTTTGGGTTATCCTAGGTAATTTACACTATGTACAATTGTACCTGTGAGACAGACAGACAGACAGCCAGACAGGCAGATAGCCAGCCAGACAGACAGATAGCCAGCCAGCCAGCCAGACAGACAGATAGCCAGCTAGACAGATAGCTAGCCAGACAGACAGATAGCCAGCCAGCCAGATAGACAGATAGCCAGCCAGCCAGATAACCAGCCAACCTGATAGCCAGACAGCCAGCCAGCCAGCCAGCCAGATAACCAACCAGCCAATGTTGTTTACACAAACCCAGCTCCCTTCCCTACCACCCATACTGCCTTCCCCACCACTCACACTGCGGGAGTGAGGTATTTCTTACTGCATGGCTTGGTGACAAAGGCACACTGAATTACCACTCCCACAATGCAATGCAGGTGCATAGATTTTTTTCCTACCGCACACACTTACCACATAGACCCATTCATAAGAACATAAGAAAGGAGGAACACTGCAGCAGGCCTGTTGGCCCATACTAGGCACGTCTGTCACAATCCATCCAACTAACAGAATATTATTTGCCAGTCTGGATTTTTTGGGTTATACTAGGTAATTTACACTATGTACAATTATACCTGTGAGACAGACAGACAGACAGACAGACAGACAGACAGCCAGCCAGCCTGCCAGCCAGCCAGCCAGCCAGACAGACAGATAGCCAGCCAGATAGCCAGCCAGACAGATAGCCAGACAGACAGATAGCCAGCCAGCCAGATAGACAGATAGTCAGCCAGCCAGATAGCCAGCCAGCCAAACCAGCTCCCTTCCCTACCACCCACACTGCCTTCCACCTTCCCCACACTGCCTTCCCCACCACTCACACTGTGGGAGTGAGGTACTTCTTACCACATGGCTTGGTGACAAAGGCACACTGAATTACCATTCTATCACATGCAGGCCTAGCAGCTCTCTCTTCCCCTCGATTTGAAGCCACTAGAATTTATGCGTACTAGTACGTCAAAACACCCTGGCGCATAAGACGTACTAGTATGTCAAAAACCCTGGAAGGGTTAATAGGTTGGATTCAATTACTGGGATGTTGTAAACCATGACTGTTATGTTGTTTTTCCATTCTTTGATGTTAGCATGGTTCTCACTACATGTTCTAGTGTGAGATAGCTTACATAATGCCTTAGTCTAAGGTAATACTTGCATTCATGATTAGCTGTGCTGTCTCTGAGATCTTTCACCAGTTCTTTCACTAAGTTATTTAAACCACTATTACCAAAATAGATACAGTGGTACCTCGACTTACGATATTTTTTCATTCCAGAATGCTGTTCAAGTGCCATTACCAAACGAATTTAATCCCATAAGGAATGATATAAAATAGACTAGTCCTTTTAGACCCCCAAAATACACTTACAAAAGCACTTAAAAAAATACACTTACATAATTGTTCGAGTTTGGAGCATAACGAACACCAGGGGTCCACTGTATACAGAATATACAGGTCTTATTCATAACCACATGCAACTAGCATCTCCAAAGTCACATGGTCCACCTGCCACAATTAATATCCCTTTCCTCAACATGACCTTAACCCCAGTGTTTTGACACACTGTAATCACCCTGGGTATAATGGTTACATCACTATAAAGTAAAAATATTACCTCTGGGGCACTCACACCCTGCCCAGAAATAAGAAAGACCAGTGCATCCTACCAGCTTGAAGTCACCAAGGAGAGTGAGAGGGAGGGAGGGGCCTAGCTATTTACTTTTTCAAAGAGAAATACAACTTTATAAACTACTTATTTAAATGTGTGTGTGTGTGTATAGTGAAACCTATTTATATTGAGAAAACAGGCTTGACTCAGCTGCTTCTCAGCCCTAAGAAAGATCTGTCCTTATGACATCATTAAGCAGCCGTGACCCCATCAATTCAATATGCAGTGGACCCTTGGAAATCGAACATTCTTCATTCCAGAATGCTGTTCAAGTGCTGTTACCAAACAAATTTATTCCCATAAGGAATGATGTAAATTAGATTAGTCCATTTCAGACCCCCAAAAATACACCTATAAAAGCACTTACAATAATAAACTTACATAATAGGGCTAGTTGGGAGTGTTCGATTTCCGAGGGTCCACTGTAATTAGGTATTCCAGAGTAACTGTTACTTAAATACATCAATACATGTTGGGTCCTATAGCCCCATAACAATGACTAATCATTCCTGCTTATACAGCCTTTCCTCACTTAGCGATGTACTCGTTTACCGATGACTCAGACTTACGACGGTCTCTCTGACCAGTATGCATACCTAAATAATGTATATTAGAGCTGATTTCCTCTATTCTTTTTAATACAATACACAGTACACTACAGTATAAACATTTAAAAATATACCAGAAATGTCATAAATGGTGCATAGGTGACATTAAAACAATATCAAAGATGGTTGACATAAACCCACTACCATTATAGTATGCTCCTCACTTAGTGACTAATTCGTTTTCCAACATGGTCTTAGGAACAGAACTCCATTGTTAAGTGAGGAGAGGCTGTATTTTATTATCTGAGAAAAAGTAAATTGTTTTATTTTTGTGTGATTATGAATTCAAAATAGAATGCAAATGTAATATAGAAGAGGCATAGGGCTGTGACTAATGAAGAGAGAAAATGTTGTTTTAGTGCCAGGAGTGTCTACATTGTTTATTTTGCACTCTATTTTTCAATTGGTATATTTTTTTAGCTTTGTGTAAAATTGGTCAAATTTCCAACGTCTGTGCACTTTACTGGGTAGCTGTAATAGTTGAATGAGAGATTTATTGTGGTCAGTTGATAAAATGGAAGGCATACTAGCAGAATAGCTAAGAATTTAGTCAGAAGGGGCAATGGAATTAACTTAAAATAGGACTCAAATTAGGTAAAATTGCCAATGCAAAATTGTAATAAAGTTGGTAGAATTACTGACAATATGTTAGGTAAAAGGACACAAGTGCAACT
This sequence comes from Cherax destructor, assembly GCA_009830355.1. Lineage (NCBI taxonomy): Eukaryota > Metazoa > Arthropoda > Malacostraca > Decapoda > Parastacidae > Cherax > Cherax destructor. Next base: position 19,718 of record WNWK01016140.1, read on the forward strand.
AATGCAACATTTTATTTTGGAAACATTTCGCTCTCCAAAGCTCTTGGAGAGTAAAATGTTTCCACAATAAAATGTCGCATTAGTTGCACTTGGATGCGTAAATTGCACCCAGACTGCTAACATTTCAGAAGAATTTTTTGGACACTGAGAGCAATATTAATTTTGATAGTCTGAATAGTGAAAGGGCTAAGATATGCTAGTAAGTACCTCAAACAGAATTACTTTGTACCACTCTCAAATCTATCCTTACCTCACCTATACTGTTTGTGACTAGAGATCTAGTACAGCAAATCACCTAAAGCCTGTAATAATTCAACAATGAGCAGCAGCATGAGTAATTACTTAGTCTAGTACCAGACAACACAATCTGCCACTCTTCAAAAAGCTTAAACTTACTAAATATACAGTGGGCCCTTGAAAATCGTCCATAATCTGTTCCTGAGAGTCCGCCTATTTTCAAAATGGACGACTTTCAAAACCATTTCCCCATAAGAAATAATGTAAATCAAATTAATCCATTCCAGACAGCCAAAAGTATTTAAAAAATACTTTTTTTACATGAAATGTACATTTATCTACACAGAAAACAATGAGATATATAGTATAAAACAGTAATAAATTGACATTTACCTTTATTGAAGAGTTGTTGATGTGTGGAAGAAGGAAGGAGGGGAGAGGAAGGTGTTGTTGCTAGTGTTTGGAAGGGGAATCCCCTTCCATTAACACTTCAGGTACCAAGTCCTTGCCTTCCTGCTACACTCCCTGCATCCCTGCTACACTCCCTGCATCCCTGCTACACTCCCTGCATCCCTGCTACACTCTTTACCACAGGGCTGGCACTAGGAGCTTTGGGCCCATGGTGGCTTATTTAGCAGTTGCAAGCACTAAAAACAATGGAATAATGACAAAATGTATGGTATGAATGCATGGGTGGCGGTCACTCGCTGGTAAACAATAGCACACTGCCTCTCAATGTGGTGTTTATGTGCCCAGGTGGCTGGGAGGCCACATGGATGCATTTCAGACAACCGCCTATTTTTAAGCCAACGGACGAATATCAAGCCAATATTTTGCCGAAAAAAGTGGCCTATTTTCAAATTCGCCTATATTCAAGGGAGCCTATTTTCGAGGGTCCACTGTACATCATATTTACTCTTTCTTCTGAGCATACTATATATATATCATCATCAATTCTAATATAAACCCTGCTCTGAAACTCTTTCTTAACCCTTTCAGGGTCCGTGCCATAGTTCTACGGCTTTGAGGTCAGGGTCCAAACCGTAGTTCTACGTCATGAGCTCAGCTCACTCAGATAAGCTTTGAGAGGCAAATTTGGGCCTAGATATGAGAGAATACATCTATGTGGTAAGTGTGCACCACATAAAACAAATCCTGCAGCACACAGTGCATAATGAGAGAAAAAAACTGAAACCGCAATTTTTGATTAAAAGAGCGACTTTGCAGTGTTTTTTTCGTATACTTTGTATAGTTGTATTTGTGATTTCTTGGTCTCATTTGATAGAATGGAAGATATATTACAGATATAGAGATGATTTTGATTGGTTTTAGTACTGCAAATGGCTTGAAACTGAGCTCAAAATAGTGGAAATGTTAAATTTTTGCCTATGTTCAAGAGTAAACAAATGACCTCACACATCTAATACGCGCCAGCTGGTGGGTCTAATATACGTTCACAAATGTGGTGATATTATTTGTACAATTATTACAATATTGCATAACAGTAAATCTTCCATTTTTTGGTTTGAATAAAAATTCATTATGTGAATAAAAAATAAAAATGGAATTCATTTGTAAAGACAGAAAACGTAACTAATGAACAGAGGAAATGTTAGTTTAGTGCCAGGAATGCCTGTATTGTTTATTCTGCACCCTATTTTGAAATTGGAATATTTTGAACTTTGAGTTAAATTGGCTAAATTACCAATTTCTAACCACTTTATATTGTAGTTGAAACAGTTGACTGGGCAATTTCTTGTGCTCAATCGATAGAATAGAAGTAATACTAGTGAAATAGCTAAGAATTTGGTAATTGGCCTAAAATGGGAGTCAAAGTCGGCAAAATAGCTGATGCGTAAATATCGCTGACACATCAAAATTCTTGATAGCATAATTTCGTCAATTTTCAATCAAATTTCGTACTTTTTATTTTATTGCTTTCAGAGAAAGATTCTCTACCATTTCATAAGAAAAAATAAGATTTTTTTTTTTTTTTAAATCCTTGGACAAAAATGGCCTTGGACCATGAAAGGATTAATAGCCATAAAAAGAATTTATAGCCATAATACAAGAAACAAAAATCTCTCTGATATCCCTTGTGTCTAGCTCAACCTGTGTAAAAACTCAATACAGTGGACCCCCGGTGTTCGTGATTTATTCGTTCCAGAATGCTGTTCAAGTGCCATTACCAAACGAATTTGTTCCCATAAGGAATAATGTAAATTAGACTAGTGCTTTTAGACCCCCAAAAAATACACTTACAAAAGCACTTACAAAAATACACTTACATAATTGTTCGAGTTTGGAGCATCACGAACACAGAAGATCCACTGTATACAGTGGACCCTCGGTTTTCGTGTTTAATCCGTTCCAGAGGGATCGGCCAAAACCGAAACCATTTTCCCCATAATAAATTCAATTAATCCGTTCCAGACACCCAGAAGTCTTAACAAAAATTTTTTTTTTGTACATTAAAGATGCAAAAGAATGAACATTTATTATGACACTTACCTTTATTGTAGACTGTTGTTGCTGGATAGAAGACAGGGAGAGGGAAGAGAGGCTATTGTTTGGGAAAGGGGAAACCCCCTTCATAAGGATTCTAGGTACCAAATCCTTTTCCGGTTACTTCCTTCTTTGTTTTTAATGCCATTAGGACCAGCTTGAGTGTCACTGCACACCTGTGGCACTAAATATCTGTCCAGAGAGCTGTTTCTGGCATCTCTTTGAAATGTCCCTAAAATGGGACAAGAGATTGTCATTGTACATGTTGCCGAGATGGCTTGCAACATCTTTGTCAGGGTGATGTTCCTCTACAAATGATTGCACAAATCTGCTTAATCTTTGAAGAAGGCACCTTCTTCCATCTCTCTCCTCCTCCTGTGAAGCAATTTCCCGAGTTATGGTTTGATGGTGTTGCAGCTCAAGCTCTTGCAGCTCTGCAGTGGTTAGCTCTTCATTGTGGTCCTCCACCAACTCTTCCATATCCTCGCCACTCACCTCCAACCCCATGGAATTCCCCAATGCCACAATACTTTCCACAACTGGCATAGGCTCCTCAGGGTCATCCCCAAACCCTTCAAAATCCCTCTCTTGGACACAATCTGGCCACAACTTTCTCCAAGAAGAGTTCATCGTCCTGGAAGTCACTCCTTGCCAAGCCTTATCTATAAGGCCTATGCAATTGAAGATATTGAAGTGATCCCTCCAGAACTCTCTTAGAGTCAATGCAGTGTCTGAGGTCACATCAAAGCACCTTTGAAACATTGCTTTGGTGTACAGTTTTTTGAAGTTTGCAATGATCTGCTGGTCCATGGGCTGGATGAGAGGAGTGGTGTTAGGAGGCAAGAACTTCACTGTTACAAAACTGAATTCCTTAGACAATTGGTCTTCCAAGTCTGGAGGATGAGCAGGAGCATTGTCCATTATCAGGAGGCACTTGAGTTCCAATTTCTTTTCCAGGAGGTATTTCTTCACACTGGGGCCAAACACTTCATTGAAGCTTTCCAGGAAAATTTCCCTCGTGACCCATGCCTTACTATTAGCCTTCCATATCACACACAATTTACTCTTGACGACACTGTTTTTCTTGAACACTGGGATTTTCAGAGTGATACACCTGTAAAGGCTTCACTTTGCAATCCCTACTAGCATTACCACAGAGCAAGAGAGTTAGCCTGTCTTTCATAGGCTTGTGTCCTGGCAGTGCCTTTTCCTCCTGTGTGATGTAGGTCCTCTTTGGCATTTTCTTCCAAAAGAGGCCTGTTTCATCACAATTGAACACTTGTTGGGGGACGAATCCTTCAGCCTCTTCGTACCCCTTGTTCATAAACAAATTCTTTGGCCGCACGTTTGTCAGAACTTGCAGCCTCGCCATGCGTTACCACAATGTGTATGCCACTTCGCTTCTTGAATCTGTCGAACCAGCCTTTGCTGGCCTTAAATTCATTAACAGCAGCACTCGTTCCCGGCATTTTCTTTACAAGATCCACATGCAACTGCCTTGCCTTTTCGCAAATTATCCCCTCCGAAACACTATCTCCCGCTAACTGTTTCTTGTTGATCCACATCAACAACAACTTCTTCAGATCCTCGACTGTTTGTGATCTCTGTTTCGTTAGCATATTTACCCCTTTCACAACATCAGCTTTCTTGATTTCTGCTTTTTTCACCAGGATGGAACTGATTGTTGATGTCGACTTCACATACATCCTGGTGAGCTCGGCCACACGTACGCCACTTTCATATTTTGCTATAAGTTCTTTCTTGAATTCTATCGTGTTTCTCAGCTTCTTTACCAAAGGGTTGGCACTCTGAACTTTCTTTGGCCCATGGTGGCTTATTTCACAGTCAATAAAGAATAAACAAGCAGAAAAATAATAAACAAGCACAAAAATCAATGGATGAACGTGCGGAGTATTCCTAACTCAATGAGAGAAAGACACAGACTAAGTGTGATACGCGTGAGGAAGCGGCATCCCAGGCGGGTGGAAGCATCTGATACCAATGATTTCCTAGCAGATGAATGAAATCTGAGGGGAAATTTCGACGAAAAAAGTGCTCGATATCCGAATTGTGTGATTTATGCACCGGCCGAAAACTGGGGGTCCACTGTATATTTGTTTAATATTCATGTAATCAATTTTACTGTGAAAATTATTATTGGCTTGTGTACATATGTGTAAAATACTATAGTCCTTTTAGACATAAGTCATGCTTAAGCTTGCCGAAATGTTCTGCATAACTAAGGAGATTTCCATGTGAGAAATTTAATGTCATAAAATTTTGTACAAATAGTGTGTCATGTGGAAATAAATTGACTGATTGATTGATGCACCCTCATATTTATACTAAACTACAACATCAGAAACTGTCACATGCACATGTTGGTTTCTCTAATCATTACAAAGCCCACTCCTATACACTATTATTATATTCTTCAGCTCCAAGAATGTAGCTTACAGTACAATATAATACAGTACACTTTCTCCTCAATGTTTTAAAGTATAAATCTAATTTCTTTACATATCCTCGTCATTCCTTTCCTACTCATCACTATCTACCATACACCTTTCTGGCCTTATTGATATTCAGAGCAGTTAACTTGCAGACTCCTCTGCATATTCAAAAGTTCAGGACCTTCGAGTCTTGCTCATGTTGTCTTTTTTTTTTTTTTTTTTTACTTTTCCGGTGCTATTTTGGCATTTGTGAAATTGCTAATAGTGTCATTGGTTTGAATTAGTGACCAACAAACTTTTTAGATGACCCTCAATTGGGCCATCCTCCCTTCATTGTTATTAGTTATGGAAAACAGTGCAGTATTCTCAGGCCTGTACATTGGTCACAACATACTCACACAGTTATTGCACTGAGAGATGCCTAGTGACACTGCAAGAACTGTTAGGTTGTGCTCACAGTGCAATATCTTTTCACTGTCTCCATCACAGAGCATACAAACTCATTTTAATCCTTCACTGTCCTGATTTGCTTTTGTCTGCTCTGCTCTTTGACAATTCCACCTTTAACATGACTCACAAAATCATAATGACACAATTGCAAGCAAACCCTACCATGGATGGGGATTGAACTCGTGACCAGTGGGTTGTAAAACTCCAGGCCAGCGTAAGCCACTGGGCCAGCTGGCTACAATAAGATTCATCCAACTAGGCATATTTATACACCATAGAGAGGTTAGCACAAGCCCCACTGTGACCACAAATGCAAGTTTTTACAGATGAATCTCACGCCAACGTGGCCGTGATGAACTCTAGCTCTTATTGCAGCCAGCTGGCCTGGAGTTTTATGACTCACTCGCCATGAGTTCAATCCCGCCTGTGGTATGGTTTATTTGCAATCACGTCATTACAATTTTGTAAGTCAGTTTAGTTTAATATCTTTATTATACACCCCATACCCATCCTGTGGGCGGTAGTCAAAAGATTACAGAGGTACATAATGGGTCCAGGGACTGGGCCTCAAAGTTTTGATAGCTGAGCAAGTTACAAAGGTAATGAACTCAGGTAGATTTGGTCACAATCATGACAAGTTACAAAGGTATTTACAGATTATAGAGGTATATAATGGGTCCAGAGACTGGGCCCCAAAGCTTTGATAGCTGAACAAGGTACAAAGGTATTGAACTCACAAGTTTCAAATGTAATGAATCATGTAAGTAAATTTACTTACTTACTTTTATACATGGTTGCAATCATAAACAAATTATAAAGTAATGAGCAATTTACTAGTCTACACCCGGTCACAACTGTAATGAGTTATTGGTGCAAATATTAATTGTTGGGTCACACACACACATACACACAAACACACATACACCCACACACACGTATGTGTGGTAATGCTTTATTTACAGGGAGCAAAGTCAGGGTATTTTTCCAGAATGGTCTGTAATATACCACTGTGAATAAAATACTTTGATATATCTTGAACATTTCTGAGTGAGTTGTCTCTGAATTCATTAATTTTATCACACTCCAGTACATAATGACGCAGGGTGTGACAATAATCCAACTGGCAAAGTTTACATTTTGTTTGGTCTACATCTGGTGGTGGTGATTTAACCTGCCAAAGATACTTGTAACCCAGCCGGAGGCGGGCGGTAGTGACATCCAAGAACCTGCTTATTTTGTTGTGAGTCATGATGACAGCTTTGAGGGGACTACAGCTAGAGTTCATCACAGCCATGCTGGTGAGAGATTCATCTGTAAAAACTTGCATTTGTGGTCACAGTGGGGCCTGTGCTAACCTCTCTATGGTGTATAAATATACCTAGTTGGATGAATTTTATTGTAGCCAGCTGGCCCAGTGGCTTACGCACTGGCCTGGAGTTTTACAACTCACTCACCACAAGTTCAATCCCTGCCCATGGTATGGTTTATTCCACCTTTAAGTAGATTTTATGATTTTTTAATTTAAACTGATTTACTGCATCAAATGGACTTTCTCCATTCGACCTTGTGCTCTGCTAAATCACAGGTAAAACCTTCAACTCTTATACCTCTACTTTGCTATAAAGTGTTGAATGGTCCACCTAAAGTTTTAACACTTTCTGTAAATACATTACAGTCATAATAATAATTAATAATAATAATCATAATAATAATAATGTAGTATTAACCAACTGCAGGTGTGCTAAGAAACCTTATTCTTCTGTACTTATTACATCCACATTGCTGTCTGCAATTTTGCATATGATAGTTCGGTAGTCTCTACCTCTGTCTAGAATTACTGCATTATAAATCAGTTTTCAAGATGCACACTGGGTTGTTGAAATAATTGGGGAACCGGTTTAAAAAAAAGTTCATTCATGCTGGTAATATCTTATTCAATAAGTGGTTCTGTTCTTTACCAAAATTTTTGTGGCAGTAAATAATTTAGGCATCTCCTGCAGGTGAGACTGAAAGGCAGCGATCTTACAACAGCTACATTGGGACCTGTAGGAGCACCAGAGACTCTCCTCGACACCAACACTGAAGAGAAGCACTATCAATGCCCATACTGCCCATTGCAGCTATCACAAAGATGCTATAAATCCCATATAGAGACACATAACTCTCATAAGCCATATCAATGCCCATTCTGCCCATATCGCTCTTCTGAAAGAAGTAAAGTGAATACTCATTTACGAACTCACACTGGCGAAAAGCCTTACGCATGCCACTATTGTTCATTAAGTTTTAGCGTTAAATGTAATCTTAAGACGCATATCCGAAAGCATACAGGTGAGAAGCCATATTCCTGTCCTCATTGTTCATATTGTTGTGCTCATAAGAGTGATTTAAATAGACACATAACAACTCATGCAAAATAGTAAAACTTAACAATGGCATAAAATAGCTTATACCACAGAGGCTGTATAAAAGCGTTGCTTTAACATTGCTGTTTCTGATCAAAAAAACAGGAAAAAAATATATAAGCCTCCACAAATGAATGCAAAGATGTAAATGTCAAAATTTTAACTTCTGCCAGTGAGAATTTTTTTCATTTAAATTTATGTATTGTATGTGTGTAGAGTCAAATACCTTTAGCTTGGGGTCTCATTTTGGATAGAATGTTATTTCAGACCAAGTCTTTACTTCACTTTTTTTGGAAAGATGCTGTTTACATCTAGTATTTTTTATTTTTTATTAACACATTGGCCGATTCCCACCAAGGCAGGGTGGCCCGAAAAAGAAAAACTTTCATCATCATTCACTCCATCACTGTCTTGCCAGAAGGGTGCTTTACACTACAGTTATAAAACTGCAACATTAACACCCCTCCTTCAGAGTGCCGGCACTGTACTTCCCATCTCCAGAACTCAAGTCCGGCCTGCCGGGTTTTCCCCTGAATCCCTTCATAAATGTTACTTTGCTCACACTCCAACAGCACGTCAAGTATTAAAACCATATGCCTCCATTCACTCCTATCAAATACGCTCACACATGCTTGCTGGAAGTCCAAGCCCTCGCACACAAAACTTCCTTTACCCCTCCCTCCAACCTTTCCTAGGCCGACCCCTACCCCGCCTTCCCTCCACTACAGATTTATACACTCCGAAGTCACTCTGTCTCGTTCCATTCTCTCTACATGTCCAAACCACCTCAACAACCCCTCCTCAGCTCTCTGAACAATCGTTTTGGTAATCCCGCACCTCCTCCTAATTTCCAAACTCCGAATTCTCTGCATTATATTCACACACACATTGACCTCAGACATGACATCTCCACTGCCTCCAGCCTTCTCCTCGTTGCAACATTCATCACCCATGCTTCACACCCATATAAGAGCGTTGGTATAACTATACTCTCATACATTCCCTCTTTACTTCCATGGACAAGGTTCTTTGTCTCCACAGACCTCAAGTGCTCCACTCACCCTTTTCCCCTCATCAATTCTATGATTCACCTCATCCTTCATAGACCCATCCGCCGACATGTCCACTCCCAAATATCTGAATACATTCACCTCCTCCATACTCTCTCCCTCCAATCTGATATCCAATCTTTCGTCACCTATTCTTTTGTTATCCTCATCACCTTACTCTTTCCTATATTCACTTTCAATTTTCTTCTTTTACACACCCTACCAAATTCATCCACCAACCTCTGCAGCTTCTCTTCAGAATCTCCCAAAAGCACAGTGTCATCAGCAAAAGCAACTGTGACAACTCCCACTTTGTATTTGCTTCTTTATCTTTTAGCCCAACACCTCTTGCCAAGACCCTCGCATTCACTTCTCTTACAACCCCATCTATAAATATATTGAACAACCACGGTGACATCACACATCCTTGTCTAAGGCCCACTTTTACTGGGAAATAGTCCCCTTCCCTCCTACACACTCTAACCTGAGCCTCACTATCCTCATAAAAACTCTTCACTGCTTTCAGTAACCTTCCTCCTATTCCATACACCTGCAACATCTGCCACATTGCCCCCTATCTACCCTATCATACGCCTTTTCCAAATCCATAAATGCCACAAAAACATCTTTACCCTTATCCAAATACTGTTCACCTATATGTTTCACTGTAAACACTTGGTCTACACACCCCCTACCTTTCCTAAAGCCCCCTTGTTCATCTGCTATCCTGCTTTCTGTTTTACTCTTAATTCTTTCAATAATAACTCTACCATACACTTTACCAGGTACACTCAACAGACTTATTCCCCTATAATTTTTGCACTCTCTTTGTCCCCTTTGCCTTTATACAAAGGAACAATACACGCTCTCTGCCAATCCCTAGGTACCTTACCCTCTTCCATACATTTATTAAATAATAGCACCAACCACTCCAAAATTATATCCCCACCTGCTTTTAACATTTCTATCTTTATCCCATCAATCCCAGCTGCCTTACCCCCTTTCATTCTACCCACTGCCTCACGAACTTCCCCTACACCCACAACTGGCTCTTCCACACTCCTACATGTAGTATGTACATAAAATGATAACACTTTGATATTCATCCACAATTACTACAGTACTGGTATGTATCTGCTCATGACTGTAATTCTATATTTTGTGTACATGTTGGTGACTGTGAGTGAGAGAGTGAGTGAAACAAAGTGGTGAGGGAAGGGGGAACACCCAGGCCACCACTCTAACTTTATTCACTCTCATTTACTCAGCATGAAGACTAAAGTTGGAAGAATGACTGAAATATGCACAAGCTATCTCTGAATATATCTGAGAGTCCGCAAGCAAGAGGCAGCAGGTACAGCAGTAAGAGAGCATGTGTGCTGTACCAAAACATTATAAAAATGATGCAGTGAGAGTGGTGGTAGGAGACGATAGATGTAGTCATCGAATTTTGTATTTATTCCTTGCTTTAATGTGCAGGTTCATAAAGAACAGCTTACAGTAGCAATAACTACTGGAGCATTTTAAAACAAATATAAAGTTCTTTCTTAATTTAAAAAAGACAAAATTATCACAAAGTATAGGAGTCAAAAGTTACTGTGCCACTCAGTGCTATGAGCAATTTGAATGGTCCCCTCACTGCACTCCCGTTTCATTCATTATAGCATGAGTATGCAGTTTCAATGACAACTTCTATGGCAGTTGAGGTTTAAGTAAATTACATCACCTGCATTTAAATAGTAGAAAGAGAACATGCAAAATAAATCAGTTTCTAACAACATAACTTAACCAATTTTTTATCAGATTCCAACTTATTATGGCAATACACCAATTCAGGAGCATAATCCTACAGTGGACCCCCAGAGTTTGTTGGCGTCGGAGTTCGTGAAAATCGGAGTTCGTGATATTTTTTCGGAAAAATATTGGTTCGGTGTTCGTGGATCCGCTCGGAGTTTGTGATTCATCCCGGACGCGTACGCATGGCCTGAGCAGGCCCGACACTCCATTGAGAGTCAATGTGCCATTGTTTACCAGCACCCACGCATTCATACCATACATTTTGTCATTATTCCATTGTTTTTAGTGCTTGCAACTACTAAATAAGCCACCATGGGCCCCAAGAAAGCTCCTAGTGCCAGCCCTTTACCAAAGGGTTGGCACTAGGGAGAATGTCTTCTTAAGTGATTCAGTGATTCTACGATATGTTATGATACTAAAACATCAGGAGTTGATAAAGGCTATAGTGCCTGCCAGCGATAAAGTGTAGCATTAAGAGTGTAGCAAGTAAGTTAAGCCATTAATCTATAGAAAAATGACGACACGAAACTTAACTCCTCTAATGTTGTTGGAGTTATATAGGGCGACTGACAACACTGCCGTGTCTGGCGGCCATCACTATTTCAGGCGTATCTTTCAGTGGCCCTTATACACACAACAACAAAAAACATGAACACCAGTCCTCACATTTGTAATGATATTCATTCTAGAGTATATGTCATGTTTCTATGTTATTAATATTGTTTATTATGTCATATTAGATGAATTGTGATAGATAAATAAGCCATAGAGTTTATATTAGTGTCATTTTGAAGGACTATCTTCTCCTGTCCACAAACACACATCCCTGTCGCCAGCACCATTCCAAACATTCGCCAGAAACAGAACTCTCTGGAACACTTTTTTGAGCAACAGGGGTCCAGTGACTCTCAACCTGGTCCTAGTGGCATTAAAAGAAAAAGAAGGGAAGTAACCCCGGAAAAGAACTTGGTACCTGAAGTGTTAATGGAAGGGGATTTCCCTTCCAAATACAGTGGTACCCCGACTTACGATATTTTTTCATTCCAGAATGCTGTTCAAGTGCCATTACCAAACGAATTTATCTCCATAAGAAATGATGTAAAATAGACTAGTCCTTTTAGACCCCCACAATTGCACTTACAAAAGCATTTAAAAAAATAAACTTACATAAAAGGGTGTGTTTGGGGACCATCATAAGTCGGGGTACCACTGTACTAGCAACTACTCTTTCCTCCCCCCTCCTTCCATCTTCCACACATCAACAACTCTTCAATAAAGGTAAGTGTCAAGTTATTACTGTTTTATGTACTTTGTATCTCATTCTTTTCTGTGTAATTTAATGTGGAAACAATATTTATTTTAATACTTTTGTGAGTCTGAAACGGATTAATTGAATTTCCATTATTTCTTATGGGGAAAATAGATTCGGAGTTTGTTATATTCGGTGTTCGGAGCGCCCTCTGGAACGGATTAATCACAAACTCCGGGGGTCCACTGTATACCTATTCTGTTTGTGTACAGTACTCAGTCTTCATTATTAACCCTTTGACTGTCGGAGGCCCCATTCTGAAACTGTCATTCTATGTCGCAAAATTTTAGAAAAAAAAAATTATTTTTTCAATTGAAATGATAGAGAATCTTTTCCCGGTGGTAATGACACCAAAAGTGCGAAATTTGATAAAAAACTTACGGAATTAGGCTCTCGCGAAGTTAGCGATGTCAGCAATATATACGCATTGGCGATTTTGCCGACTTTGAGCCCTATTTTTGGCCAATTCCATTGTTACATTCGACCAAACTCACACTATTTCTTTAGAACTCCATTTGTTCTATCAATTGAGTACAAGAAACCACCAATTTACCAATTTCAACTACCCAATAAAGTGGTCAGAAATTGGCAATTTGGCCAATTTCATGCAAAATAAAAAATATGTCAATTTCAAAATAGGGTCCAGAATAAAAATGCAGACATTCCTGGCACTAAAATAAGATTTTCTCTGTTCATTAGTCACGTCTTTAGGCCCCTCTTATATTGCTCTTGCTTTCTATTTTGATTTTTTATTCACACAAAAAATAGAAGATTTACTGTTATGCAGACTACTGCATTATTGTAAAAATGGTATAAGTAATATCAGTGCACTTGTGTAAGAATATTAGACTCACCAGTTGACGTGTATTGGACAAATGGCGTGATTTGTTTACTCTTGAACATTGGCAAAAATCGAACATTTTCACTAGTTTGAGCTCAATTTCAAGGTCATTTTCATCATGAAACTAATCAAAATCATCACTATTTCTGTAATATGTTTTCCATTCTATCAAATGAGACCACGAAAAAGAGACTAAAACCATAAATACTATACGAAAATACTCCTCAAAGTTGGTGTTTTAATCCAAAAACACGGTCAGAGTTTTTTTCTCATTATGCACTGCGTGCTGCAGGATTTTGTTTATACAGCGCACACTGACCACACAGACCCATTCTTTCATATGTGGGCCTACCAGCTTTCTCCCGCTTGATTTGAAGCCGCTAGAATTTTTGAGTATATATACGTCCGAAACACTGGCTTGTAAGACGTATATATACGACCAAAACAGTCAAAGGGTTAATGGAATTTTGGTAGTAAGAGAAGGCTCTCGGTTCTCATGAGTTTGGATTAGTAGTTAAACTTTATATATGTGTGAATGAAATCACTAAAAATATTTTTTATCAAGTACAGCAATTATTTATAGCCTTTAAGTATAAAATGTTTTTATATTACAGCAGATTTAAAGAGGCTTAACTTGAATTATGTGATATAGATTTGAATTTAGATGCATGGGATAATAAAACTGAAGTAAAAATAATCTAATAAGACATCAGAGTTTGCTGTTAATTGTAAAATCTTGTACATTAGGGACAAACAATACTATACTAGCATTAAATGCACTAATCATAAACAACAGTGTAATGGTATAATCAAGATATCAAAATATACTCAATGTATCCTTTTTTTATAAACACTACAGTATTTATAGTGCTATAAACCCTCAGTACCCATGAGGGATGTATTGGGCAAGAAGCTTGTGAATAGTGAGTGTGTGGATATCAAACGTTTTTGTGTGTAAGAATAGAGATGCAATCTGGACCTCTGTAGTCCCCCATAAAGATTAAATAGATAAGAGTAGAGAGATGTAATCTGGACACCTCTGGCCCTATAAACATTAGATAGATATCACAGCTTGTCTAACTATTTGCACTATTTTGAGTCAGTTATACAGTAGCATAAAAAGCCATATAACAGGAGGTGCGGGATTACCAAAACTATTATCCAGAGAGCTGAGGAGGGGTTGTTGAGGTGGTTCGGACATGTAGAGAGAATGGAACGAGACAGAATGACTTCGAGAGTGTATAAATCTGTAGTGGAGGGAAGGCGAGGTAGGGGTCGGCCTAGGAAAGGTTGGAGGGAGGGGGTAAAGGAGGTTTTGTGTGCGAGGAGCTTGGACTTCCAGCAAGCATGTGTGAGCGTATTTGATAGGAGTGAATGGAGACAAATGGTTTTTAATACTTGATGTGCTGTTGGAGTGTGAGCAAAGTAACATTTATGAAGGGATTCAGGGAAACCGGCAGGCCGGACTTGAGTCCTGGAGATGGGAAGTACAGTGTCTGCACTCTGAAGGAGGGATGTTAATGTTGCAGTTTTATAACTGTAGTGTAAAGCACCCCTCTGGCAAGACAGTGATGGAGTGAATGATGATGAAAGTTTTTCTTTTTCAGGCTACCCTGCCTTGGTGGGAATCGGCCGATGTGTTAATAAAAAAAATAATACAAAGTAACTCTTATAGCACATGCAACATAAACAGTACTGTAAAGTATTGTAATAATTAAAACAACAAGCATAAGACAAAATTAGCAGGTGAGTAAACTGGCAGATACGTGAACTGGTGGATGAAAACCTGGAAATAAGTGAATTGGTAGATGCAAAACTGACAAATAAGTGAACTTGTAGATACAAAACTGGCAGATAAGTGAACTGGTAGATGAAAACCTGGAAATAAATGAACTGGTGAATACAAAACTTTAATCCAAAAATGGATTAAAAATTAAAGATTTTATTTCTTTGCAAAGGTTACAATGTGTAATTACAATTTTGATTTGTTAAGTACAAAGAAAGCCACTACCATGCTGGGGCATGGTAGTGGCAGTTTGGCAAATTAGTAGATACAAACTAGTTGATAGGTAAACTGGCATATATAAAAATGAGAGAAAGGCAAGCTAGTAGATACAAAGCTGACAAATAAGTCAACTGGTGAATAAGTGAACAGGTGGTTACAAAACTGGTAGAAAGGCCAACCAGTAGATACAAAACTGATGTATTGAGGGGAATACATCTGATATTTTCATAGTCTGTAACACCAGTGATGGAGTAACAGTTTACAATTATTATATGTCATCTTATATGGGAATTAACTTGGATCAAAATCTCTACAAGATTATACAGTATTAGTATTTTCTTTTTTCATCTCACTGGCTGGCTCCCACCAATGTAGGGTAACTCCCCCCCAAAAAAGAAAACCTATTCACTTTCATTCATTCTCTCTCTTGCCAGATGTTTGTTGACATCATGGGTCAGATGATCCTCTAACTGCAACAACCCGACCCCTCCTTCAGAGTGCAGGCATTGCCCTTTCCACCTCCAGGACTTAAGTCTGGATAATTTGTTTCCCTGAATCCCTTCATAAATGTTATACTTTGTTCACACTCCAGCAGCACATCAAGCATTACCCCTTTCACTGTCATGACCCCAGAAATTAAAAGTGCTGACAATGTTGTAATTTAAATAATAAAATATTTTTTTCTTCTGAAATAGCAGAGAATATTTAGCTATAGGTAATGACACCAGAAATGTGAAATTTGATGGAAAATTTGCAGAATTATGCAGGTGCAAAGTTGGCAGTCTGGGTGCAATTTATGTAGTGGCAATTTTGCCCACTTTGAGTCATATTTTAAGCCAATTCTGTTGTTCAATTTGACCAAGTTCCTAGCTCTTTTTGCTGGTATACTTTCCATTCTATTGATTGAGCACAAGAATTTGCCCATAAAGTGCACAGAATTTGGTAATTAGGCCATTTTTGTCTTTTTTTTTGCTCTGCAAAATTGTACATAAATTTTATGTATAGTACATAGTTTGAGTTATGTGTCCTCAAAATCATATACTGTATCTACCTTTTTTTCAATTATGTTTTTTCATATGAGAAGCTAATGCCTGAGAAAGGAGTTGATGCATGTCCTCCTATGAGTAAGTCCCATATGTCAAAAGGAAATATATATTTGTGAACCATTGCTTCAAATAAAAGTGTGGAAATTATACCAGATAGCATAGCATTCTGAGCGTAATGATGAATATCTAGTATGCACCTAGACCTGTGTTAGTATGTTGCTTACACACATCAGCAGTACTGTGTTAGTTATATACTTTACATATGTTCAGACTGAATAACTATTGAATAATTGTTCTCTAAACTTAGGTTCCAAATGACTAATTACTGTGCACTCTTATGAACATTAGTTCTACCTTGTAAATATTTATCACCTCAGAAAAGTTTATAAATAGACCCTATGTTAACCCTTTGACTGTCAGAGACCCCTTTCTGAAACTGTCATTCTATGTCGGGAAATATTTGAAAAAAAAAAAAATTCTTATCAAAATGTTAAGATTATTTTTCTGATTGTTTTTATCCTAAAAAAAAAAAATTTTGCGATCAGTACTTACCGAGATATGGAGGCATAAAGTTGGCAGAAAATGAGCCGCGTATGGCAACAGCAGCGAATGCCGCTCAATCAGTAAATTTTTGTTTACTTCCATTCGTAGATTTCTTGTTTTTTTCACTATTTTATTTTTTTACGTAACTTATGTGGCCTGTGAGACCAAACTAAGGTGCAATGTACATATATACACTCGTTGTTTGCAACACAATAACCGCACAAACATTATTATCATTATATTGTTAACAAAACTTGTTTACACAAACCAACAATACAAAAAATTCTTTATTACTATTGTTCTATAACATATATACAAATGTACAGTCACTGGACATGTTCATAGAAGTTCTGCAGCTTGTGGAACTCTTTGAAACATGGTTCTATGCACAGTGGTGTTTTACATTCCTCACACATAAAATGAGTGTCTCTGCATTTTTGTGGGCGTTTTTTTTGTATATGCACAGACAAAACACCTCTTGTGAGCAGTTTTCCTCAAAGTAGTAGCAGGCAGTTGTGTTAGGTAGTTATCCTAGGTTGATGGTCATCTGGGTCATCATTCTTTCCTTCCTTCCTTCCTTCCTACATTCCTTCTTACCTTCCTTCATACATTCCTTCCTTCCTTCCTTCCTTCCTACCTACCTACCTACCTACCTACCTTCCTTCCATCCTACCTACCTTCCTAACTTCCTTCCTACCTACCTTCCTTCCTTATTACCTTTCATCTTGTCCTTCCTTTCTTCCTTCTGGTTTCTATATATACACACATAGCCACTGGACACGTGCCTAGACCTGCTATAAGCTTCTGGAAGCTGGTTGTTTTGTCTGGGTCATCATTCCGTCTTTCATACCTTCCTACATTCCTTCCTTCCTTTCATCTCGTCCTTCCTTTCTTCTGGTTTCTATATATACGCATATATAATCACTGGACACTTCATAGAATTGCTATTAGATTCTGGAAGCTGGTTGTTGTTTCTGGGTCGTCATTCCTTCCTTCCTACATACCTTCTTACCTTCCTTCTTACCTTCCTCCTACCTTCCTTCCTTCCTGCCTTCCTTCCTGCCTTCCTTCCTGCTTTCCTTCCTACCTTCCTTCCTGCCTTCCTTCCTACCTTCCTTCCTACCTTCCTTCCTACCTTCCTTCCTACATGCCTTCCTACATTCCTTCCTTCCTACATTCCTACCTACCTACCTTCCTTCCTTTCATCTTGTCCTTCCTTACTTTCTTCCTTCTGGTTTCTATATATACGCGTATATAGTCACTGGACACTTCATAGAACTGATATTTAGCTTCTGGAAGCTGGTTGTTGTGAGTGTGTGGACTTATAAATATGCTGAGTCAGGGTGCAGCTGCTGTCAAAATGACATATTATACCATCACTCACCACCCTCACTGCCTTGTCAACACCCATGGGATCCCTTGCTCTTCTTCCCCACAATCCTTCCTACCTACCTACCTTCCTAACTTCCTTCCTACCTACCTACCTTCCTTCCTTACTACCTTTCATCTCGTCCTTCCTTTCTTCCTTCTGGTTTCTATATATACACACATAGTCACTGGACACGTGCCTAGAACTGCTATAAACTTCTGGAAGCTGGTTGTTGTGTATGGGTCATCATTTCTTCCTTCCTTCCTTCCTTCCTTCTTACCTTCCTTTCATCTCGTCCTTCCTTTCTTCTGGTTTCTATATATACGCATATATAATCACTGAACACTTCATAGAATTGCTACAAGCTTCTGGAAGCTGGTTGTTGTTTCTGGGTCGTCATTCCTTCCTTCCTACATTCCTTCTTACCTTCCTTCCTACCTTCCTTCCTACCTTCCTCCTACCTTCCTTCCTGCTTTCCTTCCTGCCTTCCTTCCTGCCTTCCTTCCTGCCTTCCTTCCTTCCTGCCTTCCTACCTTCCTACCTTTCTTCCTACCTTCCTTCCTACCTTCCTTCCTACATGCCTTCCTACATTCCATCCTACATTCCTTCCTTCCTACATTCCTACCTACCTACCTTCCTTACTTTCATCTCGTCCTTCCTTCCTTTCATCTCCTTCCTTTCATCTCGTCCTTCCTTTCTTTCTTCCTTCTGGTTTCTATATATATAGTCAATGGACACTTCATAGAACTGATATTTAGCTTCTGGAAGCTGGTTGTTGTGAGTGTGTGGACTTATAAATATGCTGAGTCAGGGTGCAGCTGCTGTCAAAATGACATATTATACCATCACTCACCACCCTCACTGCCTTGTCAACACCCATGGGGTCCCATGCTCTTCTTCCCAACAGTCCTTCCTACCTACTTACTTACCTACTTACTTATTTTCTTTCATTCTTTTTTCTTTCTTCCTTCTAGTATCCTGGGCATTGCTTTCGGTCACAAACTCCTCAAAACCATGAAATTCATCTTCAATGACACTTCCATCTGTGTTAGAGCTATCACTTGGGAAGAAAAGAGTCACTGGACATGTTCATAGAAGTTCTGCAGCTTGTGGAACTCTTTGAAACATGGTTCTATGCACAGTGGTGTTTTACATTCCTCACACATAAAATGAGTGTCTCTGCATTTTTGTGGGCGTTTTTTTTGTATATGCACAGACAAAACACCTCTTGTGAGCAGTTTTCCTCAAAGTAGTAGCAGGCAGTTGTGTTAGGTAGTTATCCTAGGTTGATGGTCATCTGGGTCATCATTCTTTCCTTCCTTCCTTCCTTCCTACATTCCTTCTTACCTTCCTTCATACATTCCTTCCTTCCTTCCTTCCTACCTACCTACCTACCTACCTACCTTCCTTCCATCCTACCTACCTTCCTAACTTCCTTCCTACCTACCTTCCTTCCTTATTACCTTTCATCTTGTCCTTCCTTTCTTCCTTCTGGTTTCTATATATACACACATAGCCACTGGACACGTGCCTAGACCTGCTATAAGCTTCTGGAAGCTGGTTGTTTTGTCTGGGTCATCATTCCGTCTTTCATACCTTCCTACATTCCTTCCTTCCTTTCATCTCGTCCTTCCTTTCTTCTGGTTTCTATATATACGCATATATAATCACTGGACACTTCATAGAATTGCTATTAGATTCTGGAAGCTGGTTGTTGTTTCTGGTCGTCATTCCTTCCTTCCTACATACCTTCTTACCTTCCTTCTTACCTTCCTCCTACCTTCCTTCCTTCCTGCCTTCCTTCCTGCCTTCCTTCCTGCTTTCCTTCCTACCTTCCTTCCTGCCTTCCTTCCTACCTTCCTTCCTACCTTCCTTCCTACCTTCCTTCCTACATGCCTTCCTACATTCCTTCCTTCCTACATTCCTACCTACCTACCTTCCTTCCTTTCATCTTGTCCTTCCTTACTTTCTTCCTTCTGGTTTCTATATATACGCGTATATAGTCACTGGACACTTCATAGAACTGATATTTAGCTTCTGGAAGCTGGTTGTTGTGAGTGTGTGGACTTATAAATATGCTGAGTCAGGGTGCAGCTGCTGTCAAAATGACATATTATACCATCACTCACCACCCTCACTGCCTTGTCAACACCCATGGGATCCCTTGCTCTTCTTCCCCACAATCCTTCCTACCTACCTACCTTCCTAACTTCCTTCCTACCTACCTACCTTCCTTCCTTACTACCTTTCATCTCGTCCTTCCTTTCTTCCTTCTGGTTTCTATATATACACACATAGTCACTGGACACGTGCCTAGAACTGCTATAAACTTCTGGAAGCTGGTTGTTGTGTATGGGTCATCATTTCTTCCTTCCTTCCTTCCTTCCTTCTTACCTTCCTTTCATCTCGTCCTTCCTTTCTTCTGGTTTCTATATATACGCATATATAATCACTGAACACTTCATAGAATTGCTACAAGCTTCTGGAAGCTGGTTGTTGTTTCTGGGTCGTCATTCCTTCCTTCCTACATTCCTTCTACCTTCCTTCCTACCTTCCTTCCTACCTTCCTCCTACCTTCCTTCCTGCTTTCCTTCCTGCCTTCCTTCCTGCCTTCCTTCCTGCCTTCCTTCCTTCCTGCCTTCCTACCTTCCTACCTTTCTTCCTACCTTCCTTCCTTCCTACATGCCTTCCTACATTCCATCCTACATTCCTTCCTTCCTACATTCCTACCTACCTACCTTCCTTACTTTCATCTCGTCCTTCCTTCCTTTCATCTCGTCCTTCCTTTCTTTCTTCCTTCTGGTTTCTATATATATAGTCAATGGACACTTCATAGAACTGATATTTAGCTTCTGGAAGCTGGTTGTTGTGAGTGTGTGGACTTATAAATATGCTGAGTCAGGGTGCAGCTGCTGTCAAAATGACATATTATACCATCACTCACCACCCTCACTGCCTTGTCAACACCCATGGGGTCCCATGCTCTTCTTCCCAACAGTCCTTCCTACCTACTTACTTACCTACTTACTTATTTTCTTTCATTCTTTTTTCTTTCTTCCTTCTAGTATCCTGGGCATTGCTTTCGGTCACAAACTCCTCAAAACCATGAAATTCATCTTCAATGACACTTCCATCTGTGTTAGAGCTATCACTTGGGAAGAAAAGAGTCCCAGATTCGCCCGGAGTCAGATATTTCTTACCGCTAGGCATGCTGAACAAGGACTACTGAAATGGCGTTCCCACAATGCACCACTGGCTCCCCGATTTTTTTTATACTGCGCACACTAACCACACAGACCCATTCTCTCACGTGTGGGCCTACCAGCTTTCTCCCACTTGATTTGAGGCTGCTAGAATTTATGCGTATTAATACGTCCAAAACAGTGGCTCGTAAGACGTATATATATATGACCAAAACAGTCAAAGGGTTAATATAACATGGCCAAAATTCTTTTCAAAGTATTGTAGATAAAGCTCTCTACTCAGTAATGTCAATTTAAAATATAGGTAGTGCAAATCTTACATTTTAAAAACCAGTAAAGCACCTTAGCTAGGATTCAAAATATGACTACTGGTCACTATAATATATATAACATTTCAAATATACTCAACATAGCATCCTTAACTGATGCAAGTAAAACTAAGCAATCGGCATAGAATAAAAACTAAATGCCCTTGTACTGCCTATGTGAAAGCCTTTCCTGTTAGATCTAACCATTTTTTCATTTGTTGAAGATAGTAAACAATAAAGAGGTGAAACACTAACTTGTTTAACACATATTCCCAGAGACACACTCAGAGGACACTAGTTCATCTGACTGCCAACTCAGCTTTTATAATACAGTGGACCCCGGAATCGGCCATAATTGCTTCCAGAATATTGCTTGAGTGGCATTACCGAATGAATTTATTCCCATAAGGACAAATGTAAATTAGATTAGTCGTTTCAGACCCCCAAAAATACACTTACAAAAATACACTTACATAATTGTTTGAGTTGGGAGGTGGCTGATTTCCAGGGGTCCACTGTGCATGAGATAAATTGTGTTGGTCAGAAACAAACTTTAGACAAACTGATCAGTAAGCACATACAAAACTTTGTCAGTGAGAAGTCAAAAATGTGTGTGATCAAAATAAAAAGTGTTTTAGTTATGAAAGTCAAGAGTGTGTCAGTGATCAAAGTCAAAAGTGTGTCAGTGATCAAAGTCAAAAGTGTGTCAGTGATCAAAGTCAAAAGTGTGTCAGTGATCAAAGTCAGAAGTGTGTCAGTGATCAAAGTCAGAAGTGTGTCAGTGATCAAAGTCAAAAGTGTGTTAGTGATCAAAGTCAAAAGTGTGTCAGTGATCAAGGTTAAGTGTGTCATTGAATAATATCAAAAGTGTATTAGTATTGAAAGTCAAAAGTGTGTCATTGATCTAAGTCAAAAGTAAAAGAATATTAGTAATCAAAGTGTCTGTGAACAAAGTCAAAATGATATCAGTGATCAAAGTCAATTCTCAAAATAGCGAGGGTCACCCCGATCCACAAAGGAGGTGATCAAGCAGACTTGAATAATTATAGACCAATATCTAACTTACTTCTGCTCTCTAAAATCTTTGAAAATTAATTCATAGGCAGATCTATTCCTACCTCGTTTCACACAACGTACTCAACCCTTGTCAGTTTGGATTCAGGACTAACAAAAGCACTAATGATGCTATTATACACATGCTAGAACTAATATACACCGCTCTTGAAAAGAAAAAGTCCCACTGGGAATCTTCATTGATTTACGTAAAGCTTTTGATACAGTAGACCATGATTTACTGGTCTAAAAATTAGCACACTATGGTATAAGGGGGCACTCACTCAACTACCTAAAGTCATACCTTAGTAACAGAAGCCAATACGTGTACACAAATGGAGCTAACTCTTCCACACAACAAATTACAGTCAGTGTCCCGCAAGGAAGTGTCCTGGGACCACTCCTCTTCTTCATTTACATCAATGACCTACTGAATGCATCACAACTACTCAAACCCATATTATTTGCAGATGACACTACATATGTCTTCTCTCACACAAACCTAGTCATACTGGCCAACACAGTAAATGCTGAATTACAGAAAATATCTACCTGGATGACGATAACAATCTTACTCTCAATACTGACAAAACCTATTTCATTCAGTTTGGAAACAGAGCTTCAAATGTCCCACTTAACATAATGCTAAATGGATCACCCATCACAAGACTCACAGAGGGAAAATTCCTAGGAATCCACCTTGACAGTAGCCTCAAATTCCAAACACACATACAACAAATTTCCAAGAAAATCTCAAAGACAGTAGGCATACTATCAAAGATATGCTACTATGTGCCTCTGTATCATTCACTCATCTACCCTTATCTCACCTATGGAATTTGTGCATGGGGATCAACAATATTAAATCACCTTAGACCACTCATAACCCAGCAAAAGGCTGCAGTCAGAATGATAACAAATTCCCACTATAGGCAGCATACTCCACCAATATTCAAAAGTCTAAAACTACTCAATGTAAAGAACATTCATGTTATGGGGTATTATGGACTTGTTATGGGGGCTATGGAACCCAGCATGTATTGTTGTAATTAAATAACATGAATACCTAATTTTATTGAATTAATCAGAAGTACTGCTTAAGATGTTTAAAGGCTAGGCCATCCTTAAAACTTTAAGAAGCTGAATTAAACTGATTTTCTCAATATAATGGGTTATAAATATAAATGCACATTTTTATAAGTATTAGTTTATAAGTTGCATGTCTCATTGTAATAACATAAGATATATTGAGAGTACATGGAGGATGTGCAAAGTGATAGGTTTTTGTTTGTTTATATTTGAGGGGGAGGAGCTTAGAGAGACTCCTGCTTCCCACAATCCCTTTTCTCCCGGTCAGGCCCCCATGTTATGTTATGTTCCTCTTATTTATCATCAAGGTTCTACATGTACTAGCATAGGGTATTTACTTAAAAGGTCTTAGGGTAAAAGGAGGATACTTATAGGCTAAAATGATACTTACTCATGCTTAGCTGCTGCATCTGAAAACTTATTGGTCCTCTCACATTCCTCTCAAAAGGTTATTTAAACCAACATTATAAAAAATAGTGCTCTATTAAGAGGTATATATACAGTGGACCCTCGGTTAACGAATACCCCGGAAATCGTGCAATTATGTAAGTATAATTTTGTAAGTTCTTGTGGAAGTGTATTTTTGGGGGTCTGAAATAGACTAACCTACGTGAAATTTTTCCTTAAGGGAGTAAATTCGTTCGGTAATGGCACTTGAGCAGACTTCAGGAGTGAAGTTTTTACGAAACTCGGGGGTCCACTGTACATATAATGTACAGGTCTCCACTCCTAAACATATAACCAGCCTCCCCCAAAAGCACATGGCTCACCTGTCACCTTTAACTCTCTTTTTCTTAACATTCTTTAACCCTCCAGTGTCTTGATACACTGAAGATCACAGCATATCATGGTAACATTTGATCTACAACACTCCCCATTACCTTTTGGGCACTCTCAGCCCAGAAACCAAGTTAAGGTCAGCATTAACAATACCAGCTCACAGCATCAGCCATGTTCCAGGAGAAAAGGGATTGTGGGAAGCAGGAGTCTCTCTAAGCTCCTCCCCGTCAAACATAAACAAACAAAAACCTATCACTTTGCACATCCTCCATGTACTCTCAATATATCTTATGTTATTACAATGAGACATGCAACTTATAAACTAATACTTATAAAAATGTGCATTTATATTTATAACCTATTATATTGAGAAAATCAGTTTAATTCAGCTTCTTAAAGTTTTAAGGATGGCCTAGCGTTTAAACATCTTAAGCAGTACTTCTGATTAATTCAATATAATTAGGTATTCATGTTATTTAATTACAACAATACATGCTGGGTTCCATAGCCCCCATAACAAGTCCATAATACCCCAAACCACCCCCAGCTCCAGACGGAGTCTCACAAAAGCTAGTCGTTTCTCCTGGAACATGGCTGATGCTGTGAGCTGGTATTGTTAATGCTGACCTTAACTTGGTTTCTGGGCAGAATGAGTGTCCAAGACACAGATCACTTTTTGATATACCCCGAGTCCATATCACCCTGTGTAAAAACTCTGTCCACATAAAAGGCCCCAAAATCTGGAATTCATTACCAGAAAATATTAAAATAACCTTGCCTGAACATCAATTTAAGACTCTTCTCAAAAACCACCTACTCACCCTAAACTAAGTACAGTGGACCCCCGAGTAACGTAAAAACTTCATTCCAGAAGCCTGCTCAAGTGCCATTACCGAACGAATTTACTCCTTTAAGGTATAATGTCACGTAGGTTAGTCTATTTCAGACCCCCAAAAATACACTATATATATATATATATATATATATATATATATATATTTTATTAACACATCGGCCGATTCCCACCAAGGCAGGGTGGCCCGAAAAAGAAAAACTTTCATCATCATTCACTCCATCACTGTCTTGCCAGAGGGGTGCTTTACATACAGTTATAAAACTGCAACATTAACACCCCTCCTTCAGAGTGCCGGCTGTACTTCCCATCTCCAGAACTCAAGTCCGGCCTGCCGGTTTCCCTGAATCCCTTCATAAATGTTACTTTGCTCACCTCCAACAGCACGTCAAGTATTAAAACCATATGCCTCCATTCACTCCTATCAAATACGCTCACACATGCTTGCTGGAAGTCCAAGCCCTCGCACACAAAACTTCCTTTACCCCCTCCCTCCAACCTTTCCTAGGCCGACCCCTACCCCGCCTTCCCTCTACTACAGATTTATACACTCGAAGTCACTCTGTCTCGTTCCATTCTCTCTACATGTCCAAACCACCTCAACAACCCCTCCTCAGCTCTCTGGACAATCGTTTGGTAATCCCGCACCTCCTCCTAATTTCCAAACTCCGAATTCTCTGCATTATATTCACACCACACATTGACCTCAGACACGACATCTCCACTGCCTC
>WNWK01016141.1:0-45740 GCA_009830355.1 Cherax destructor
TTAAAATTTTTATATCAAAGCCTAGATCTATATTTCGACATTCAGTATTTTCCATTTCTAACTTGAATCCATTATTGCGGGTTCTCTCTTGGAGAGATATCCTCAAGACCTTATTTATATCCCCTTTGTTAATACCCATTTTCCACTTGTATACCTCGATCATGTCTCCCCTCATTCTACGTCTTACAAGTGAATGTAATTTTAGGGTCTTCAATCTTTCTTCGTAAGGAAGATTTCTAATGCTATGTATTAATTTAGTCATTCTACGCTGAATGTTTTCTAACGAATTTATGTCCATTCTGTAATATGGAGACCAGAACTGAGCTGCGTAATCTAGGTGAGGCCTTACTAATGATGTATAAAGCTGTAATATAACCTCTGGACTTCTGTTGCTAACACTTCTTGATATAAATCCCAGTAATCTATTTTCCTTATTACGTACGCTTAGGCATTGCTGTCTTGGTTTAAGGTTGCTGCTTACCATCACCCCCAAGTCCTTCTCCAATCTGTATGGCTAAGTTCTACGTTATTTAACTTATAAGTGCTTGGGTTATAGACACTCCCGAGCTTCAGAACCTTGCATTTATCTACATTGAACTGCATCTGCCACTTTTCTGACCACGAATTAAGTTTGTCTAAATCTTCCTGAAGTTCTATGACATCTATGTTTGAATCAATTATCCTACCTATCTTCGTGTCGTCGGCGAATTTGCTCATATCACTAGTAATTCCCTCATCAAGGTCATTGATATATATTATAAATAACAATGGGCCTAAGACTGACCCCTGTGGAACACCACTTGTTACAAGTCCCCATTCGGATTTAACCCCATTTATGCACACTCTCTGCTTCCTATTGGTGAGCCATGACTCGATCCATGACAGCACTTTTCCCCCAATGCCACTTTCTTTAACAGTCTCTGGTGCGGTACTCTATCAAAAGCCTTACTAAAGTCTAAATAAACAATATCGAATTCTTTATCGTGATCAACAGCCTCAAAAGCTTTACTGAAGAAGGTTAATAAATTAGATAGGCAGGAACGGCCCCTCGTGAATCCATGCTGGGTATCATTAATCAAATTATGGTTATCTAGATGGCTTCTAATAATATCAGCTATAATTGACTCTAGTAATTTGCCTACAATTGAGGTCAGGCTTATTGGGCGGTAGTTTGACGGTAGTGACTTGTCCCCTGCTTTAAAAATAGGAATTACATTAGCCATCTTCCACATATCAGACACTACACCTGTTTGAAGAGATAAATTAAAAATGTTAGATATTGGTTCACAGAGTTCCATTTTGCATTCCTTAAGAACCCTTGCAAAAAGCTCATCAGGACCTGGCGATTTATTTTGTTTCAGTCGGTCCAGCTGTTTCATAATCATTTCGCTAGTGACTGTGATATTACATAATTTATCTTCTTCTGGGCCTCTGTAAAAAATAATTACTGGGATATTATTAATGTCTTCCTGTGTGAAAACCGAGAGAAAATAATTATTAAAAATAGAGCACATATCATTCTCCTTGTCAGTAAGATGCCCAAAGTTATTTTTAAGGGGACCTATCTTATCCCTAACTTTTGTTCTATAAACCTGGAAATGTGGAATTACTAACTGATATACTCTTCAACTAGGAGTTCCCAGTTCGGCTGTTCGATACAGTAATTCTTGGTTCATGACAAAGTCACTGATGGGTGCTGGTGACTTCATAGTAAGAATAAGATCATCTGTAATACCTACAGGCAGGTACCCAGACTGGTAAACAGACTCCACCCACAATCTATGTACAGGAGTCCTAACAGTAGATCCTGAAAATCCTTTTAAAAATATACCTTTTCCAGTGTAAGTATCCTCTGATACTGGTAAAACATCCTTGCGCAAAAGAGAGAATGTGCTACATCTATCCCTTAAAGACATAACACCTGTCCTACCTTCATTTTGGTGCAAAGCCACTGTGAACTTACTTGAAAAGACCTTCATCCGAGGGTCTAAAACAGCTGAACTTCCTGGTGTACTCTGGGGTAAAACTGCAATACAAGCTACTGCATGTGTAACTGGGGTACTTACTTGAGAGTCCTGTGCAGCAGTCTGGTCCTTAAGCATCTCTGCAATACTGCTGTAAGTGACCCTTCTTATTACAGTAAGTACAATGATAAACTTTTAAGGTACCATGCCCACCTGAGGTAGACTGGATTTCTTGTCCTTGGGGAACTTGGCTTTTCCAACCTGTTCCCTGATTTCCTGAAACTAAATCTGACTTACTTTGAGCAGGTAACTGAGAAGTAGACTTTAATCCCTTGAAACCATGATTCTGGTGGTTAGTAGGCTGAAAACTCTTTGGATTATGAGGATGAAAAAAATTTGGCTTAAACATGTGAAATTTCTTACTCCTCCTAGTTGGAGAAAAATTATTATTACCATTATCTGGTTGATAACTACTTCCAACATTTTGGATTGTCCTTTCTGAAAAGTTAACCCTCGAAATTTCTGCCTATACCTCTCTGGCAATATCTGATAAGCCAATAACACAACATCCTTCATCTCATAATCTGAAAATTCATGTTACTCTAGAGAACTAACAGCTTGTAACCCTTTACCATTAAAAGTTATCAGGATCATTCTCAAAAAATTATAGCATGTTCCAAATTAAATATGTCTACCTTGTTACTTGTTACATGTTGTGTAGCAGCAAACTGTCGTTCTTTCTTTCTCTCTTTAGCCCTAAACATTTCCAACTCTTTCTCTTCCTGGATTTTAGTACATTCAATCTTTATCAGAGCGTTTTCTTCCCTAATTTGAGCTAATTTTAGTCGTAAATCTATTAAATAAAATATATATAAAAAAAAAAAAATTTAGTCGTAATATCTCTACTTCATTACTCTCAGTATTAACAGTGGGATTTGACCCAGGATCTCCTACCAGACCCCTGTCAGCACTAGAATCTTTACTGCTTACAGACATCTTAGAAATTAATAGAACAAAACACTTGCCTATTACAGTAGAAATCACTTATATAAAAATAATAAATCACACAGCAAAGCACATAGGTACATTAAATGATTATATGCACAGATAATTATTTTTACTAAATAACTCCCCTAAATTACTAAATGTACACATACAATAATCAGGCAGAAAAATAATTGTAATACACCTGAAAAAAGTTACTGTTAATATATCCTTCCTGTGAAAACTCTCCAGGTTTCAAATGTGAATTATCATTCTAACTGATAATTCATCCCTGCAGACCACCATGTTACGACTTCGATATCGTAACTTAAATAAAAAGGTCCTGACTCCTAAATGGCTGTTCAATCTGCTGTCTAGGGGCATTTAAATTACACTGAAAAAACACAACAACTCTAGAGCCAGCATACAATTATATGTTAAACAACATTAATTTAGGAAGGAATGACAAAAACTCACTTATATAAAAATATGTCTATATATTAAAGTAAATTATATACAACTTATAACCTACTAAACAACTATATAAACAACTATTGGAGGATAGATGGGCTAGTGAGAGTGTAGGCAATGGGGTCGAAAATGTATGGGGTAGATTTAAAAATGTAGTGTTAGAGTGTTCAGCAGAAGTTTGTGGTTACAGGCGAGTGGGTGCGGGAGGGAAGAGGAGCGATTGGTGGAATGATGATGTAAAGAGAGTAGTAAGGGAGAAAAGTTAGCATATGAGAGGTTTTTACAAAGTAGAAGTGATGCAAGGAGGGAAGAGTATATGGAGAGAAAGAGAGGTTAAAAGAGTGGTGAAGCAATGTAAAAGAGAGCAGATGAGAGTGGGTGAGATGTTATCAGCAAATTTTGTTGAAAATAAGAAAAAGTTTTGGAATGAGATTAATAAGTTGAGGAAGCCTAGATAACAAATGGATTTGACAGTTAAAAATAGGAGAGGAGAGTTATTAAATGGAGAGTTAGAGGTATCGGGAAGATGGAGAGAATATTTTGAGGATTTGTTAAATGTTGATGAAGACAGGGAAGCTGTGATTTCGTGTGTAGGGCAAGGAGGAATAACATCTTGTAGGAGTGTGGAAGAGCCAGTTGTGGGTGTAGGGGAAGTTCGTGAGGCAGTGGGTAGAATGAAAGGGGGTAAGGCAGCTGGGATTGATGGGATAAAGATAGAAATGTTAAAAGCAGGTGGGGATATAATTTTGGAGTGGTTGGTGCTATTATTTAATAAATGTATGGAAGAGGGTAAGGTACCTAGGGATTGGCAGAGAGCGTGTATTGTTCCTTTGTATAAAGGCAAAGGGGACAAAAGAGAGAGTGCAAAAATTATAGGGGAATAAGTCTGTTGAGTGTACCTGGTAAAGTGTATGGTAGAGTTATTATTGAAAGAATTAAGAGTAAAACAGAAAGCAGGATAGCAGATGAACAAGGGGCTTTAGGAAAGGTAGGGGTGTGTAGACCAAGTGTTTACAGTGAAACATATAGGTGAACAGTATTTGGATAAGGGTAAAGATGTTTTGTGGCATTTATGGATTTGGAAAAGGCGTATGATAGGGTAGATAGGGGGGCAATGTGGCAGATGTTGCAGGTGTATGGAATAGGAGGAAGGTTACTGAAAGCAGTGAAGAGTTTTTATGAGGATAGTGAGGCTCAGGTTAGAGTGTGTAGGAGGGAAGGGGACTATTTCCCAGTAAAAGTGGGCCTTAGACAAGGATGTGTGATGTCACCGTGGTTGTTCAATATATTTATAGATGGGGTTGTAAGAGAAGTGAATGCGAGGGTCTTGGCAAGAGGTGTGGGGCTAAAAGATAAAGAAGCAAATACAAAGTGGGAGTTGTCACAGTTGCTTTTGCTGATGACACTGTGCTTTTGGGAGATTCTGAAGAGAAGCTGCAGAGGTTGGTGGATGAATTTGGTAGGGTGTGTAAAAGAAGAAAATTGAAAGTGAATATAGGAAAGAGTAAGGTGATGAGGATAACAAAAAGAATAGGTGACGAAAGATTGGATATCAGATTGGAGGAGAGAGTATGGAGGTGAATATATTCAGATATTTGGAGTGGACATGTCGGCGGATGGGTCTATGAAGGATGAGGTGAATCATAGAATTGATGAGGGGAAAAGGGTGAGTGGAGCACTTCGGAGTCTGTGGAGACAAAGAACCTTGTCCATGGAAGTAAAGAGGGAATGTATGAGAGTATAGTTATACCAACGCTCTTATATGGGTGTGAAGCATGGGTGATGAATGTTGCAACGAGGAGAAGGCTGGAGGCAGTGGAGATGTCATGTCTGAGGTCAATGTGTGGTGTGAATATAATGCAGAGAATTCGGAGTTTGGAAATTAGGAGGAGGTGCGGATTACCAAAACGATTGTCCAGAGAGCTGAGGAGGGGTTGTTGAGGTGGTTTGGACATGTAGAGAGAATGGAACGAGACAGAGTGACTTCGAGAGTGTATAAATCTGTAGTGGAGGGAAGGCGGGGTAGGGGTCGGCCTAGGAAAGGTTGGAGGGAGGGTAAAGGAAGTTTTGTGTGCGAGGGGCTTGGACTTCCAGCAAGCATGTGTGAGCGTATTTGATAGGAGGAATGGAGGCATATGGTTTTTAATACTTGACGTGCTGTTGGAGTGTGAGCAAAGTAACATTTATGAAGGGGTTCAGGAAACCGGCAGGCCGGACTTGAGTTCTGGAGATGGGAAGTACAGTGCCGGCACTCTGAAGGAGGGTGTTAATGTTGCAGTTTCATAACTGTAGTGTAAAGCACCCTTCTGGCAAGACAGTGATGGAGTGAATGATGATGAAAGTTTTTCTTTTTCGGGCCACCCTGCCTTGGTGGGAATCGGCCGATGTGTTAAAAAAAAAAAAAAAAAAAAAAAAAATTATAACCTACTACAAAAAACCACCACACTCCAGCTTACTAAATGAACATTTATAAACAGGGAGGCTCCATGAAACCCCCCCCCCTCCTGCAGGCTACTTAGCCTACAGTTAAAATATTATGCTCTCCAAAACAGACCCTTGCACACACTAGGGCCTTAAAAAACATGAGAGCATTTACACACTAAATTACCTTTAGTATACACAAAAAAACTCACCAAACCAGCTACTCACACTAAATCCAACCCATGATGACTTCACCCAGCCGCCTTCCTACACGTACTGAACTAAACACCTCATCTGCTCCTGTCCTGGCCACTCTGCCTTGACATGAATAAAACGCGTCCGGATTGGAAATAATACCGGAGCTATAAAACATTGTTTTTTTTTATATATATTTTTTAATACAGTACTCCGTAATAAAAGCATACATAATAACATCATTGTTTCACAGTAACACGCACACACAAACGAGTTACTAAATATTTGACACATTACTCATTGCAATACATCTTTTCATATTGAGAGAGAGACACTATAAAACTTCTGTTAGGAATTATTATAATGTTATTGACAGTATACAGATTACAAGGGTTCATAACATCCAGGGACAGTTGATTTTATACCTATCAAACCTAGTTTGATAGGTATAAAATAGGTACATGTGGATCATTAAAGGTTTCAATACACAGGAACAATAATTATAAAAAAATCCATAAAAACAAATAATGTGAAGTCTCAAAGTATATTCAGTGAGTGACTCAGAACCCTCGTTGCATTCACTCAGCGAAATTCATCATTTTCTGCCCGGCTGTTGGTTAGTGCGGACGTCTTTAAAGTGTTGAACATTAGTGCACCTCTCAAGAAACATCAGTCCCACAACTATGAGGGTAAATTCTAACTAACAGTAATTCCTATCTCGGAATTTTGCCTGATAGCCCCTTCAGCGATTGTTCCACACTCAAAAAATTTGGCATAACACACACACACACACACACACACACACACACACACACACACAACACACACACACACACATATATATATATATATATATATATATATATATATATATATATATATATATATATATATATATATATATATAATGCAAGACAACCACTATGAAAAAATAGAGGAATTCCAAGCGCTTTCGTGACTACTCACATTATCAAGGAACTATAAAAGGAAACATGACAAGAAGGGCTTATAAAGGGGCAAGACTACACCTCACAGTCACATCACACTAACAAAGACAACACCTCACAGTAGCGTAACATCGCACGACTCTGTGAAGAGGAACATAAGAAAGGACCTGAAACTCTTCCCAAGAATTAAGATTAGTCCAATTTATCATTAAATTCTTCCCAAATTTTATTAATTATAAATGAATCCAATTTATATAAACCAAAAGAAATATTCATATTATTTTCAAAACTACTTTTTATGAAACATGATTCTATTATATTCCTCTCAACCATGGACTTGCTTGATACAACTTTCTCAGCATTTTGAAAATCAATTGGATGGTTAAAATCTCTCACATGAATAAATAGAGCATTAGAATCTTGTCCAGTTCTAATGCTATATTTATATTGTTTTAATCTTAGTTCAAGACTTTTACCGGTTTGACCGTAATAAACTTTATCGCATATTTTACAGGGAATCTTATAGACACATCCGTCAGCATTTTGGGGGGAATTTTTTTATCAAAAGTCTTTTTACTGTATCAAGATTTTAAAATACTACTTTGATATTAAAATTCTTAAGAAAGGAAGGTATATCAACCAAGTTTTCATGGTAAGGGGGAACCAACATATTTTTGGTTGAATAGGGTTGGTTGTCCCTTTTTGGATTGTAAAAAGTATTTCTAGCTATTTTAAAAGATTTATCAATTACGTTTCTTGGGTGTTTTAAATCATTAGCTATTTCATAAATTTTAGAGATTTCTTCATCTATGAACTCTGGACTACAAATACGTAAAGCTCTCAAAAACATTGAAGAGAAAACCGACACTTTAACTCTATCTTGATGTGAAGAATAATAGTGTACATAGGAACAATTATTTGTAAGTTTTCTGTAAATTTTAAATTTAAAATCAATGTTACCCTTAATAATAAAAACATCTAAGAAAGGCAATGAGTTATTTACTTCGAATTCAACAGTAAAATTTATAGAATGAGCTATGCTATTTAATTGCACAAGGAAATGGTTTATGTCTACATTCTTAGGCATAAGGCACAAAATATCATCAACATATCTATACCACTTAGCTCTATTGGGAAGGATTGTGTTAAGCAATCTTGTTTTGAAAAATTCCATATATAAATTACTAAGAACAGGTGAAAGAGGATTTCCCATTGCCATACCAAACTTCTGAGTGTAAAACTCATCATTAAATACAAATTTTGCATCAACAATACAAAGTTTAATAAGTTTAATGATAGTAGGAACTGGCAATGGTAAATCGTAATTAACCAGTTCTTCAGATAAGAAACTAAGTAAATCATCAACTGGAACTTTTGTAAACAAGGAAGTAACATCAAAACTAACCATATTGAAATCATTTAAGAAACTGAACCTATGGAGCTAATAATTGGTCTAACAGGATTACCAGGTTTGTGTGTTTTTATTAATCCATACATATAAGGTAAAGATGGATTAGTGGAAGTAATTTATTTAATTAATTTATCTTTGCCCTTCAACATATGTATGGATTAATAAAAACACAAACCTTAATCTTTAGACCAATTATTAGCTCCATAAGTTCAGTTTCTTATAAACTTTCTAAATGGCTTGTTGATATTTTGAGCCCAATTGTTGGAAAAAATTATAATTTTAATGTTAAAAACAAATTAGATTTAGTTGATAAATTAAGCACCTTGACTGATTTCAATATGGTTAGTTTTGATGTTACTTCCTTGTTTACAAAAGTTCCAGTTGATGATTTACTTAGTTTCTTATCTGAAGAACTGGTTAAATTACGATTTACCATTGCCAGTTCCTACTATCATTAAACTCTTGGTACAAAATTATAAATTCTTACATTAACATAAATGAAAAAAATATATCTTTAAACGTATAAGAGAAAATTTTAGAAAGGCCTTAATTTTAGATGAGTTCTTGCTAATTGACCAGTTTTACCTAATCGGCACGACATATACATATATACAAACATACATATATATATATATATATATATATATATATATATATATATATATATATATATATATATATATATATATATATATATATATATATATATATATATATATATATATATATATATATATATATTTTTTATTAACACATCGGCCGATTCCCACCAAGGCAGGGTGGCCCGAAAAAGAAAACTTTCATCATCATTCACTCCATCACTGTCTTGCCAGAAGGGTGCTTTACACTACAGTTATAAAACTGCAACATTAACACCCCTCCTTTAGAGTGCCGGCACTGTACTTCCCATCTCCAGAACTCAAGTCCGGCCTGCCGGTTTCCTGAATCCCTTCATAAATGTTACTTTGCTCACACTCCAACAGCACGTCAAGTATTAAAACCATATGCCTCCATTCACTCCTATCAAATACGCTCACACATGCTTGCTGGAAGTCCAAGCCCCTCGCACACAAAACTTCCTTTACCCCTCCCTCCAACCTTTCCTAGGCCGACCCCTACCCCGCCTTCCCTCCACTACAGATTTATACACTCTCGAAGTCACTCTGTCTCGTTCCATTCTCTCTACATGTCCAAACCACCTCAACAACCCTCCTCAGCTCTCTGGACAATCGTTTTGGTAATCCCGCACCTCCTCCTAATTTCCAAACTCCGAATTCTCTGTTTTATATTCACACCACACATTGACCTCAGACATGACATCTCCACTGCCTCCAGCCTTCTCCTCGTTGCAACATTCATCACCCATGCTTCACACCCATATAAGAGCGTTGGTATAACTATACTCTCATACATTCCCCTTTACTTCCATGGACAAGGTTCTTTGTCTCCACAGACTCCAAGTGCTCCACTCACCCTTTTCCCTCATCAATTCTATGATTCACCTCATCCTTCATAGACCCATCCGCCGACATGTCCACTCCCAAATATCTGAATACATTCACCTCCTCCATACTCTTCCCTCCTATCTGATATCCAATCTTTCGTCACCTATTCTTTTGTTATCCTCATCACCTTACTCTTTCCTATATTCACTTTCAATTTTCTTCTTTACACACCCTACCAAATTCATCCACCAACCTCTGCAGCTTCTCTTCAGAATCTCCCAAAAGCACAGTGTCATCAGCAAAAGCAACTGTGACAACTCCCACTTTGTATTTGCTTCTTATATTTTAGCCCAACACCTCTTGCCAAGACCCTCGCATTCACTTCTCTTACAACCCCATCTATAAATATATTGAACAACCACGGTGACATCACACATCCTTGTCTAAGGCCCACTTTTACTGGGAAATAGTCCCCTTCCCTCCTACACACTCTAACCTGAGCCTCACTATCCTCATAAAAACTCTTCACTGCTTTCAGTAACCTTCCTCCTATTCCATACACCTGCAACATCTGCCACATTGCCCCCTATCTACCCTATCATACGCCTTTTCCAAATCCATAAATGCCACAAAAACATCTTTACCCTTATCCAAATACTGTTCACCTATATGTTTCACTGTAAACACTTGGTCTACACACCCCTACCTTTCCTAAAGCCCCTTGTTCATCTGCTATCCTGCTTTCTGTTTTACTCTTAATTCTTTCAATAATAACTCTACCATACACTTTACCAGGTACACTCAACAGACTTATTCCCTATAATTTTTGCACTCTCTTTGTCCCCTTTGCCTTTATACAAAGGAACAATACACGCTCTCTGCCAATCCCTAGGTACCTTACCTCTTCCATACATTTATTAAATAATAGCACCAACCACTCCAAAATTATATCCCCACCTGCTTTTAACATTTCTATCTTTATCCCATCAATCCCAGCTGCCTTACCCCTTTCATTCTACCCACTGCCTCACGAACTTCCCTACACCCACAACTGGCTCTTCCACACTCCTACAAGATGTTATTCCTCCTTGCCCTACACACGAAATCACAGCTTCCCTGTCTTCATCAACATTTAACAAATCCTCAAAATATTCTCTCCATCTTCCGATACCTCTAACTCTCCATTTAATAACTCTCCTCTCCTTTTTTAACTGTCAAATCCATTTGTTCTCTAGGCTTCCTCAACTTATTAATCTCATTCCAAAACTTTTCTTATTTTCAACAAAATTTGCTGATAACATCTCACCCACTCTCTCATCTGCTCTCTTTTACATTGCTTCACCACTCTTTTAACCTCTCTTTTTTTCTCCATATACTCTTCCCTCCTTGCATCACTTCTACTTTGTAAAAACCTCTCATATGCTAACTTTTCTCCTTACTACTCTCTTTACATCATCATTCCACCAACGCTCCTCTTCCTCCCGCACCCACTCGCCTGTAACCACAAACTTCTGCTGAACACTCTAACACTACATTTTTAAATCTACCCCATACATTTTCGACCCCATTGCCTACACTCTCACTAACATAAGAACATAAGAAAGGAGGAACACTGCAGCAGGCCTGTTGGCCCATACTAGGCAGGTCCTTCACAATCCGTCCCACTAACAGAATATTTGCTCAACCCAATTTTCAATGCTACCCAAGAAATAAGCTTTGACAATTCTACCCACTCATGCCGAGTCCCACTCAAATCCAACCCTCTCACTCATGAATTTATCCAACCTAAATTTGAAACTACCCAAGGTCCTAGCTCAATAACCCTACTAGGCAGACTGTTCCACTCATCAACTCACCCTATTTCCAAACCAATACTTTCCTATATCCTTTCTAAATCTAAACTTATCTAACTTGAATCCATTATTGCGGGTTCTCTCTTGGAGAGATATCCTCAAGACCTTATTTATATCCCCTTTGTTAATACCTATTTTCCACTTGTATACCTCGATCATGTCTCCCTCATTCTACGTCTTACAAGTGAATGTAATTTAGGGTCTTCAATCTTTCTTCGTAAGGAAGATTTCTAATGCTATGTATTAATTTAGTCATTCTACGCTGAATGTTTTCTAACGAATTTATGTCCATTCTGTAATATGGAGACCAGAACTGAGCTGCGTAATCTAGGTGAGGCCTTACTAATGATGTATAAAGCTGTAATATAACCTCTGGACTTCTGTTGCTAACACTTTTGATATAAATCCCAGTAATCTATTTGCCTTATTTCGTACGCTTAGGCATTGCTGTCTTGGTTTAAGGTTGCTGCTTACCATCACCCCCAAGTCCTTCTCGCAATCTGTATGGCTAAGTTCTACGTTATTTAACTTATAAGTGCTTGGGTTATGGACACTCCCGAGCTTCAGAACCTTGCATTTATCTACATTGAACTGCATCTGCCACTTTTCTGACCACGAATTAAGTTTGTCTAAATCTTCCTGAAGTTCTATGACATCTATGTTTGAATCAATTATCCTACCTATCTTCGTTGTTTATATCTTACCCTAACTGCCTCCTCTTTTAGTTTATAAACCTTCACCTCTCTTTTACTTACTGATTTTATTTTCCTTGTATCCCATCTACCTTTTACTCCCACTGTAGCTATAACTAAAAAGTGATCTGATATATCTGTAGCCCTCTATAAACATGTACATCCTGAAGTCTACTCAACAGTCTTTTATCTACCAATACATAGTCCAACAAACTACTGTCATTACGCCCTACATCATATCTTGTATACTTATTTATCCTCTTTTTCTTAAAATATGTATTACCTATAACTAAACCCCTTTCTTATATATATATATATATATATATATATATATATATATATATATATATATATATATATATATATATATATATATATATATATATATATATATATATATATATATATATATATATATATACATATTGTGAGGGAAAAGTAGTTGTAAATAAGGTAACGGTTGTTCAGTCAGCCGGGAGCATTATTTAACGAGTTACAGCCAGCAATTCCATCTAGCGGGCTGGAGCTAAACTCTTGTTCCCGGTTGTCTGAGGGTTTTTATTTCTACTCCTGGTAGTATGACTCTTACCTGGTGTCGGTTGGGGAGTGGAAAGTCACTTCACCTTCACTCTTCTCCGAATCAGGTAAGGCAATCTACCAGGAGTAGTTCTTTTGTTTGATTATTATGTTTTCTTTGGTTACCAGTAGTGACTTGGTCATCTTGAAACACCTTTTTCTATCTTAAATGTTTTAAGACTTATGGTAACCAGAATATTTTCTTTATTATCAGCTCTGCCGCTGGACTGGTTCTCCAGGACAGACGCATGACTTACGAGCAAGATTTTCCTGGACTTAACGGGAATTCCTCAACAACTCCTCTCTAGTTTCTAACTTGTGTGCGTTAGAGGGTGTTGCAGAAGATCTCATCTACCTTTGGATACCTACAGTGTGGTATTTCAACCTCGTGGTCCCAGGAGATTCACCATCTACTCCGGAGACATACCACCTACAGAGACAACCATCATCTATTCTCCCCCTCTCCGGTTATTACCTCCTGTCTCACCAACAGACCTGAACCACAACGGATATATATCTTTTTTATTTCTATTTAATTTTATATTAAAATCCAGAAAAACTATCTTATTATAAATATCCTTCGGTTTACTATTTATTAATTTTTCCATCAATATTTTGTTCAGGGGAAGGCGTTTCCTTGACACATATATACATATATATACATATGCATATATATATACATATATATACATATGCATATATATACACACACATATATATATACATATATATACATATATATATATATACATATATATATATATTTATATATACATGAGGATTTCCAACGCGACCTCCATCATCCTAACTCCACGTTTCTGGGCACCCATGTGACCCTAAGTTCTCCCAGCCAATTTCTTTGTGATTGAAGTCACCCACAGTCAGTAGTTTTGCCCTGCTTGCATGAGCTCTTCTGGCCACTTCAGCCAGTGTGTCAGTCATAACTCTGTTACTCTCATCATTCTCTTGCCTTGGCCTACTACTGTTCTGTGGTGGGTTATACATTATTGCAGTTACCTCCTTGGGACCTCCAGACATAATAACATAAGAACATAAGAAAGGAGGAACACTGCAGCAGGCCTGTTGGCCCATACTAGGCAGGTCCTTCACAATCCATCCCACTAACAGAATAATTGCCCAACCTAATTTTCAATTCTACCCAAGAAATAAGCTTTGAAGATTCTATTAACTCAAGTGCGAGTCCCACTCAAATCCAACCCCTCACTCATGAATTTATCCAACCTAAATTTGAAACTACCCAAGGTCATAGCTTCAATGACCCTACTAGGCAGACTGTTCCACTCATCAACTACCCTATTTCCAAACCAATATTTTCCTATATCCTTTCTAAATCTAAACTTATCCAATTTGAATCCATTATTGGGGTTCTCTCTTGGAGAGATATCCTCAAGACCTTATTTATATCCCCCTTATTAATACCATCTTCCACTTATATACCTCGATCATGTCTCCCCTCATTCTTCGTCTTACAAGTGAATGTAATTTAAGGGTCTTCAATCTTTCTTCATACGGAACATAAGAATGGAGGAACACTGCAGAAGGCCTACTGGCCCATACAAGGCAGGTCCATATCAAAACCACCACTACCTAAGAATTTATTCCCGTACTCACGACACCAATCAAACCCAGCCCCTCCCACTCATATATTTGTCCAATCTCTTTTTAAAGCCACCCAAGGTCCTAGCCTCTATCACAGTACTCGGAAGATTGTTCCACGCATCTACAACTCTGTTCGAAAACCAGTACTTGCCTATGTCCTTTCTAAATCTAAATTTATCCAATTTAAATCCGTTATTTCTGGTTCTTACTTGGTTCGATATCCTCAGTATTTTACTAATATCTCCGTTGTTTATGCCCATCATCCACTTGTACACCTCGATGATATCTCCCCTCATTCTACGTCTCTCCAACCCCTGTGGTTTAGCGCTTCTATTTGATTATAATAATAATAATAATCTACGTCTCTCCAGAGAGTGGAGATTCAACGCTCTAAGTCTATCTTCATACGGGAGATTTCTTATACTGTAAATCATTTTAGTCATTCTTCTTTGTATGTTCTCCAATGAATCTATATCCATCCTGTAGTAAGGAGACCAAAACTGAGCTGCATAATCCAAATGAGGTCTCACTAGTGATGTATAGAGCTGTAAAATAACTTTTGGACTTCTGTTGCTTATACTTGTTGAAATAAATCCAAGTAATCTGTTAGCCTTATTGCGCACACTTAGGCACTGTTGTCTCTGCTTTAGATTCC
The DNA here is from genome assembly GCA_009830355.1 of Cherax destructor. Classification (NCBI taxonomy): domain Eukaryota; kingdom Metazoa; phylum Arthropoda; class Malacostraca; order Decapoda; family Parastacidae; genus Cherax; species Cherax destructor. Next base: position 15,235 of record WNWK01016141.1, read on the forward strand.
TGCTTACCATGACTCCCAAGTCTTTTTCACATTATGTATGATCAAGCTCTACTTCACCTAGTTTATAAATTCGAGGGATATTTTCATTACCAAGGACTAGTACCTTACACTTGTCCACATTGAACTTCATCTGCCACTTTTCAGACCAAGACATTAATTTGTCCAAATCCTCCTGGAGTTCACTGGTATCCTCCTCAGAATGAATCATACGGCCTATTTTTGTATCATCAGCAAATTTACTCATGTCACTTGCAATTCCTTCATCAAGGTCATTTATGTAAATTATGAACAACAATGGGCCTAAAACTGATCCTTGTGGAACGCCACTAGTGACTAATCCCCATTCAGATTTGACCCCATTAATGGAAACTCTCTGCTTTCTATTGGTAAGCCATGCCTCTATCCATGCTAGAACTTTACCTCCTATACCATGAGCTGCCACCTTTCTTAAGAGTCTCTTGTGAGGTACTCTATCGAAGGCCTTACTGAAATCCAAGTAAACTATATCATATTCTTTATCACTGTCTACTGCCTCAAATGTTTTATTGAAAACGTCAGTAAATTTGTCAGGCAGGAACGACCTCTCGTGAACCCATGCTGAGATTCTTTAATCAAATTATGTTCTTCAAGGTGACTTCTAATAATATCAGCTATAATTGATTCTAATAATTTGCCTACTATAGATGTGAGGCTTATTGGACGGTAATTTGATGGAATTGACTTATCCCTGATTTGAATATAGGAACTACATTAGCTATCTTCCACATCTCTGGCACAATACCAGTTAGGATGGACGTATTAAACACATTCGTTAATGGCTGACTAAGTTCCATCTTGCATTCTTTAAGTACCCTGGAAAACAACTCATCGGGTCCGGGGACTTATTTTGCTTCAGTTTATCTATCTGTTTGATAACCATGTCCCTCGTGACAGTAATATTAGTTAACTTGAATTCTTTCTGGAATCTCATTTACTTCTTCTTGTGTAAAGACTGACAAAAAATAGCCATTAAATAGAGAACACATTTCCAGTTCGTTATCCGTCAGCTGTCCATTCCCAATTTTCTGAGGTCCTACCTTTTCCTCACCTTCGTCCTATACACTTGAAAGAACCCTTTTGGATTAGTCTTTGATTCATTAGCAACCTTAATCTCATAGTCACGTTTAGCCTTTCTAATCCCTTTTTTTACTTCTCTTTTCAACTGAACATATTGGTCAATAAGGTTAACATCTCCTCTTTTGATGCGCCTATAAATTCCTCTTTTTCTCCTAATAGATGTTTTAGCCTCCTGTTAATCCATTTGGGATCGTTATTATTTGACCTAAATTCTCTCTGGGGAATAAATATACTCTGTGTACGTTGTACATTATTAAGAAAAAAATCATAAACGCAGATCCCATCGTAATCGTTAGCTAGATTACCCCAGTCGAGATTAGACAGGTGTTCTCTAAGTCCAGTATAGTCGGCAGAACGAAAATCAGGAGCTTTTACCGTATTATCCCTATTCTCGTACTCCCAGGTAATATTAAAAGTAATGGATTTGTGATCACTAGCGCCAAGCTCTTCAGTGATCTCCAAATTATTTACAAGGGTTTCTTTATTTGACAAGACTAGGTCGAGCAAATTATTACCTCTGGTAGGCTCCGTCACACACTGCTTCAGAAAACAGTCCTGAACTACTTCCATAAAGTCACTGGACTCCAGATTACCGGTCAAAGAAGTCCCGTCTATTTGACTAAAGTTAAAATCCCCTACTATCACTACGTTATTGTGTCTAGAAGCCCTAACAATTTCGTCCCAAAGAAGTCTCCCTCTATCGTGATCCAAGCCTGGAGGTCGGTATATTACACCTACAATCAGTTTTTTTTGACCTTCTAGAAACTCTACCCAAACAGATTCTGTTAATGATCCATCTATTTTTATGCCTGTTTTTATGCAGCAATTTATATTTTCTCGTACATATAATGCAACTCCACCCTTTTCCCATTATATCTATCTACATGGAACAACTTAAACCCCTGAATATGACACTCAGCAATCATATCCCGACTCTTTATATTATACCATGTTTCAGTTATTGCAATGACATCAAAGTTCCCAGCACATGCTACCAAACGTAATTCGTTAATTTTATTTCTGGCGCTTCGACAGTTAGTGTAAAATACATTGAGATGTATCTTCTTGTGAACCTTTTTCATATTCAGCTTTTGTTTTACACAATTTCTGTTACTATTATTACCCTGTGTTACTTGATTACTGTTATTGTTAAGATTTATGATGTCAAAGCCTGAATCAATATTTTGACCCTCATTATTCACCATTCCTAAACCCATACCTCTAACTAATCCTAGTTTAAAGCCCTAACAAGATCCTCAACTGAGCTAGAGAGAAATTCTACACCTGCCCTGGATAAGTGAACCCCATCCCTGGCATACATGTCATTTCGGCCATATTAACTTTGTCATTCGTCGCTGAATGTTTTCTAACGAATTTATATCCATTCTGTAAAATGGAGACCAGAACTGAGCTGCATAATCTAGGTGAGGCCTTACTAATGATGTATAAAGCTGTAATATAACCGCTGGACTTCTGTTGCTTACACTTCTTGATATAAATCCCAGTAATCTATTTGCTTTATCTCCCACGCTTAGGCATTGCTGACTTGGTTCGAGGTTGCTGCTCACCACAACCCCCAGATCCTTCTCGCACTCTGTACGGCTGAGTTCAACATTATTAAGCTGGTAGGTGCTAGGGTAATGAACATTCCCGAGCTTTAGAACTTTGCATTTATCTACATTGAACTGCATCTGCCATTTTTCTGACCAGGAATTGAGTTTGTCTAAATCCTCCTGAAGTTCCGTGACATCTACGTCTGAATCGATTATCCTACCTATCTTCGTGTCATCAGCGAATTTGCTCATATCACTAGTAATTCCCTCGTCAAGGTCATTTATATATATTATAAACAACAACGGGCCCAAAACCGATCCCTGTGGAACGCCACTTGTTACAGATCCCCACTCAGATTTAACCCCACCAACGCACACCCTCCGCCTCCCATTGGTGAGCCATGACTCGATCCATGAAAACACCCTTCCTCCAATGCCGCGAGCAGCCCCCCTAACAGTCTCCGATGTGGTACTCTATCAAAAGCCCCACCAAAATCCAAACAAACAACATCGAACTCTTTATCATGATCAACTGCCTCAAAAGCCCCACCGAAAAAAGTTAACAAATCAGTCAGGCAGGAACGGCCCCTGGTGAATCCATGTTGAGTATCATTAATCAAATTATGCCTATCGAGATGGCTTCTTATGTTATCAGCTATAATCGACTCTAATAATTTGCCTACTGAAGTGTTCCTATTATGTAATCTCTTGCTTCTCCTCTGTCTCTCTCCAGCGCATCAAAATCCCATTTGTTTCTGATGAGCAGTGCCACTCATCCACCCCCTCTGTTCCCTTTGTCTTTCCTCAGGATCTGATATCCCGTTGGAAAGATGACATCTGTTATCATTCATGTGAGCTTGGTTTCGGTGAGAGCTATGATGTCTGGTGATGCGTCTTTGATTATTTCGTGCCACTCCTCCCACTTATTCGTTATTCCATCAGTGTTGGTGTACCATACCTCCAACACTGTGTTCTGGGGGGTCTATGGGATGGGAGCCTGGTAGTGTGCTATGGGATTCTACAGCATGTTGTGGGGAGGGATCTGTAAGAGTGGATTGTGGTTTGTGTTGGGATAGTATGTTTGGTTGTGGGGTTCTGATGGTGGTTGTGTTTGTGAGCTTTTGCTTGTTTCTCTGACCAGCTCTGGTTGTACTCTGCTGACTCTGTCTTTGTCTCTCTTCCTAGCCCCTTTCGTTTCTGTCTTCTCCCTCTTGTATGTTGATGATTCCTTCTGCCATGATTTCTCTTGCAGGTTCCTGTTCCACACCATTTCTGTCTTGAAAATCAGTTTGACCAGCCGATATCTCCCTTTCAAGAACCCTCCTATTCATTGAAAATTTAATATCTCAGTCATTTCCTCCTCGCTTATTCCTTTGATGTTTTCAATCTCTTGTTTTTATTTCTGCCACCTTGCATTGTGTCCTTTCACTCTCCTGAAACCCATTAATAAACACTGACTTCTCCCTCTCCTCCTCCCATTGCCTTTCCCTCTGTGTCTTTGGGTCCCGTTTGAACATAGCCATTGTCTCCCTTATTTTTTTCTGTAACTCTTTGTGAAGGCTATACTCAGACTCTGTTCAATCTTGCATTTCAAGAAGAACTAAGGCTGGTTCCTCCTTAGGAAAATTACCAAGAACAGAAAAAGACAAAAATAACAAAAAATAAGCACATTATTGAATAGAAAGATTTATGAAATAATAAAAACTTAAACATGAATAGCAAACAAACCCTATTGTGAATAAAAATGAAAAATAAAAATAGACAAATAAGACTACGTTGCAACAGCTAATTTTTACAGATGGATTGGGACGTGTCGATGTTCTTGACACATAAGCTGATACACTTTTCTGAACTCCTTGCTGGTATTCACTTAATCGATGACGGTGGCAACAACCACTTGTTTGACGGATGTGACAGATGTTTTCCAAAACTCGTATGTCGACAAAGAGTCAGGGACTCAGGTGGGGTCCGTGGGTGACTCAGGTGGCTGTGGCTGGCTATAGTGTTACAGCAGATGTGGGCAGTATAAAAGTTGATGATTCAGTCTCAAATCTCTTGTGAGACGGTTCCTTCAATCTCCCTCAGCGTTGTGCCAGGTGGCTCAAACTGGTACATACAGCTATAAAATGGAGAGAGACAAAATTACTCACCATTCTGATACACATTCTTATAATAGGCATAAGGCCTTCCAAAAGAAATGGTGAGACAAAATTATGCTAGTCAATACAAGGCAAGGGCAGAGCCACATTAAGTACTCAAAAAATGATGAGTGAAGCTCGTAACAAAATAATAACGAGTGAAGCTCGTAACAAAATAATAACGAGTGAAGCTCGTAACAAAATAATAACGAGTGAAGCTCGTAACAAAATAATAACGAGTGAAGCTCGTAACAAAATAATAACGAGTGAAGCTCGTAACAAAATAATAACGAGTGAAGCTCGTAACAAAATAATAACGAGTGAAGCTCGTAACAAAATAATAACGAGTGAAGCTCGTAACAAAATAATAACGAGTGAAGCTCGTAACAAAATAATAACGAGTGAAGCTCGTAACAAAATAATAACGAGTGAAGCTCGTAACAAAATAATAACGAGTGAAGCTCGTAACATAAAATAAGACAGAAGTGGCTGTGAAGACTTACAGTGGAGACGGGAGTAGTCAGTTGAGTGATTATCCCCCTGGCCGGAGTCTAGCATGTCACCTCTCTCCCGGTGGAAGAAGGGGGGGGGGTACAGCTGGAGCTAGATACTTACCCCACCTAAACGAGCAGACTATCACTACTAGCACTTATACAGACATTCACACTTCCATCACTTCTATCTATGAACTTTTCCCTCACACTCTTGGTGGCATGGTCGTACCTCTGCATGGAATCTGTAATCTTCTCTACCTTCTCCCCCTCACTGCTATCCCTGCTCCTAACAGCTCTCCCCCTACATTCCTCGGTCTGGCTTGCTTTTCATTGGGTTCCTTGTTTAATAGGGGTATACCTTCTTCCATTGTCATGTCTAATCTAAGAAACAGCCCTCATATTCTAGGGCCCATATCTTGGTGTCTGCAGTTTCAGCTTGTAACTCCCATTTCTTCTTCTCCGCATCCATCCTCTTTTCCATTTTCACAGAAAGCTCACCTAGTTTGCTCTCCCACTCTTGTTCCAACCTTTTACATTGCACTTCCATCCATTCCTCCTTACCAGGAACATCTTCCTCTGATCCTTTGACTTTCCCTCTGAGCCCTCTTTTTTATGGGAAATCTTTTTGTAGTGCATGTGTGTGCTGTTTGTGTGTGTGTGCATGTGAGTGTGTGTGTGTGTGTGTACTCACCTAATTGTACTCATCTAATTGTGGTTGCAGGGGTCGATACTTAGCTCCTGGCCCCGCCTCTTCACTGACTGCTACTGGGTCCTTTCTCTCCCTGCTCCATGAGCTTTATAATACCTCGTCTTAAAGCTATGTATAGTTCCTGCCTCCACTACATCAATTGCTAGACTATTCCACTTCCTGACTACTTTATGGCTAAAGAAATACTTCCTAACATCCCTTTGACTCATCTGAGTCTTCAACTTCCAATTGTGACCCCGTGTTTCTGCGTCCCCTCTCTGGAACATCCTGTCTCTGTCCACCTTATCTATTCCACACAGTATTTTGTATGTTGTTATCATGTAACACCTAACCCTCCTGTCTTCCAGTGTCGTCAGGCCGATTTCCCTTAACTTTTCTTCATAGGACATTCCCCTTATCTCCGGAACTAACCTTGTTGCAAACCTTTGCACTTTCTCTAATTTCTTGACGTGCTTGACCAGGTGTGGGTTCCAAACTGGTGCTGCATACTCCAATATGGGCCTGACGTACACAGTGTACAATGTCTTCAACGATTCCTTACTAAGGTATCGGAACGCTATTCTCAGGTTTGCCAGGAGCCCATATGCTGCACCAGTTATCTGGTTGATGTGTGCTTCCGGAGACGTGCACGGTGTTATACTCACCCCAATATCTTTCTCCTTGAGTGAGGTTTGCAGTCTTTGGCCACCTAGCCTATACTCTGTCTACGGTCTTCTTTGCCATTCCCCGATCTTCATGACTTTGCATTTACCGGGGTTAAACTCGAGAAGCCAGATGCTGGACCACGTGTCCAGCCTATCCAGGTCTCTTTGTAGTCCTGCCTGATCCTCATCTGATTTAATTCTACTCATTAACTTCACATCATCTGCAAACAGGGACACTTCTCAGTCTATCCCTTCCATCATGTCATTCTCATATACAAAAAATAGCAATGATCCTAGGACTGACCCTTTTGGGACCCCGCTCGTCACAGTCGCCCACTGTGGTACCTCATCACGTACCATGACTCGTTGTTACCTCCCTGTCAGGTATGCTCTGTTTCATTGCAGTGCCCTTCCTGTTATACGTGCCTGATCCTCTAGCTTCTGCACTAATCTCATGTGAGGAACTGTATCGAAGGCCTTCTTGCAGTCCAAGAAAATGCAGTCAACCCACCCTTCTCTCTCATGTCATACCTCTGTTACCTTGTCATAAAACTCCAGGAGGTTTGTGACACAGGATTTACCTTCCCTGAATCCGTGCAGGCTGTCATTTATAATCTTGTTCTGTTCTGTTCTGTGCCTCGTTTCTGTTTCCTTTCTTAAAAATGGGAATTACATTTGCTGTCTTCCATAGCTCAGGTAGTTGCCCAGTTTCGAGTGATGTGTTGAAGATCGTGGTTAGTGGCTCACACAGAGTCTCTGCTCTCTTTCTAAGGACCCACAGGGAGATGTTGTCTGGTCCCATCGCCTTTGAGGTATCAAGGTCACTTAGCAGCTTCTTCACCTCCTCCTCAGTTCTGTGTATCCAACACGTGTTGGTATATTCCTTGTTGATGTCCCCCTCTGTTCTGTCTTCCCAGAGTTCTTCCTGTCTCCACTGTAAATACTTCCTTAAATCTCGTGTTGAGCTCTTCACATACCTCTTGATCGTTTCTTGTAAATTCCCCACCTTCTTTCCTCAGCCTGATCACCTGATCTTTGACCAGCTAAACAGCAGTTTCGGGTCAGACTTGACTTTCGATGCTATGTTGTTTTCGTACTGTCGCTGGGCCTCCCTTCTTATCTGTGCATACTCGTTTCTGGCTCGTCGACTAATCTCCTTATTTTCCTGGGTCCTTTGTCTTCTGTACTTTTTCCATTCTCTAGTGCATTTACTTTTTGCCTCCCTGCACCTTTGGGTAAACCAAGGGCTCATTCTGGTCTTCCCATTATTTCTGTTGCCCTTGGGAACAAACCTTTCCTCTGCCTCCTTGCATTTTGTTGTTACGTATTCCATCATTTCGTTTACAGACTTTCCTACCAATTCTCTGTCCCACTGAATCTCCTGCATGAAGTTCTTCATATCTGTGTAATCCCCCCTTTTATAGTTTGGTTTTTCCCATTCAGCTCCTGTTACCCTCTACACTTGTAACTTTACTATGTATTCAAAGCACAGAACCACATGATCACTTGCCCCAAGGGACTTTTCATATGTAACGTCCTCAGTGTCTGAACTGCTGGTTCGTCTTTCCCTAACAGAGTGAGGCAACACCTCACAGTGAGGTGCTACCTAACACAGTGAGGCAACACCTCACAGTGAGGTGCTACCTAACACAGTGAGGCAACACCTCACAGTGAGGTGCTACCTAACACAGTGAGGCAACACCTCACAGTGAGGTGCTACCTAACACAGTGAGGCAACACCTCACAGTGAGGTGCTACCTAACACAGTGAGGCAACACCTCACAGTGAGGTGCTACCTAACACAGTGAGGCAACACCTCACAGTGAGGTGCTACCTAACAAAGTGAGGCAACACCTCACAGTGAGGTGCTACCTAACACAGTGAGGCAACACCTCACAGTGAGGTTCTCCCTAACACAGTGACGCAACACCTCACAGTGAGGTGCTACCTATCACAGTGAGGTGCTACCTAACACAGTGAGGCAACACCTCACAGTGAGGTGATACACTGTAGGAGGCCTACCGGTCAACAATTTCAATAATAATAGTATTTTTTCCCAAAATAGTAAAGCTCTACTATTGTAATAATATTGGTAGAATTACCGACAATATGTTAAGTAAAAGGACACAAATGCAACTAATGTGACATTTTATTGTGGCAACGTTTCGCTCTCCAGGAGCTTTCTCAAGCCGTTACAAGCGATACATGGACACAGTGGGCTTATATATACTCTCAGCAAAAATATTTGTCTAACCTATTGTTATACTACCCAAGTATTTGTTTTGCCACCTTTTACTCATGTGCATATTGATTGTTCTACCTTATTGTATTACTACTACTACTTATATCACTACTACTTCGACCACCACTAGTATTTCACCTCACTTTGAGAGTATATATAAGCCCACTGTGTCCATGTATCGCTTGTAACGGCTTGAGAAAGCTCCTGGAGAGCGAAACGTTGCCACAATAAAATGTCACATTAGTTGCATTTGTGTCCTTTTACTCTACTATTGTAATTGAATCTGTAGACCAGTAGGCCTTTATCAGTGTGAAGCTTTTCTTTTATTTATTATTGAAATTTCTTTGAGTGGAATTGGTCGTTTAATGCAGTGTTTTGTACGTATTGAAAGCTGTTGCTACAAAATGCTTTAGACGCTCCACAAGCACTAGATCATCTGTTCGTATGCACAGACACTGACCCAGAAGCGTGACTGCAGGCAGAGTCATCGACCAGCTGACTCAGTTATTCGCTGGTGCCCTGCCCACTACGTGGGAATATCACTAACCCACCAGCCCAGATGCGCACCTTCCTGCCCTTGAGGATGTTCACCCACAAACGCTTACCCGCCCACGTTCCCGTCCATACGCCACCCACCCTTCCTATGCCCACCCACCCATTCAATGCCCAACCACCTGTCTGTCTGTATACCGACCCACTAGGTTGCCCCCTTCCCCTCACTTTACCTCTTTTTCCACTACACATCCCGGCACAGCTGGTTAGTAAGTTTTTTATTCAGGCCTGAATATTTTGTAATGTTATTATATAGGAACAATTCAATAAAGTCAACCATGTGATTTATTTACATTGATGAGTATTTTTGGATCCTTACTATTTCTGCCCAATGTAAAGAATCCCATTAGTGTTAAATGCAAATTTTATTGCATGCAGATGACAGTGTTCTCGTAGTATCAGAAAAAGACACTAAGGATGTAGCTGATGTTCTATCACATATATGTCTTTATACGGAAAATATTTTCGAAGAGTGTTGGCACAACTGTGATAAGAAACGAAGGTTAAGTAAGAAAAAGATAAGGAAAAAAGTATACTTTTTATTATATAATAAAATTAAAAGAGTGAAAAGAAAAATAAGATACTAAACTTGACTGCAAATTATATGATAATATACCAAGTAAGAAAACATTGTCTACCTATGATTAATTAAGAACAAAAGTCAACTTTAAGTATACTTGTGGACACGAAAAAGAAATATTACAAATATAGTCAAGTATTTGTTCAAACATTTTATCTACATTTTATGTGAACAGCCAAACAAATGGCAAGACATAGATAAGTCAAGTCTTTTATAGAAAGTTTCAGTATCTTCAAATCTTTCACCAAAATTTATTAATTTATTAAAAAATGTGATCATGCCAGACACTCTTTGTGACTTAAAATATTATTAAAACAATAGGACAGATGTAATTGTTTTTAATTACATGTTCATGGTCCTTGGAGGTGAGGTTGTTGCTCTTGGTTCTGGCTCTAATATGTAAATGTCTGTTGTGAAAGTCTTTTTCATAACTAATTATGAACCATGAGGCTCCACTTTCTCTTCATTTTTTTACCGTCTTTAATACGAAGAGCTCTCAAATATCACTTCGGCTTAATTACGCATGTTCTGTGATTTCCAATCTTGCTCTAGCTTCTTCAGCATTTAAAAGCCTAGACTTATTTATGCTCTTAAGTATTCTGGGTCATAATCACCCATTTGTTATTCTTTCCCACAAGTGGTGCGAGAGCATGTATGTATTTCTGTGTGTGTGTGTGTACTCACCTATTTGTAGTTGCAGGGGTCGAGTCATAGCTCCTGGCCCCGACTCTTCACTGATTGCTACTAGGTCCTCTCTCTCCCTGCTCCATGAGCTTTATCAAACCTCGTCTTAAAACTATGTATGGTTCCTGCCTCCACTATGTCGCTTTCTAGGCTATTCCACTTCCTGACAACTCTATGACTGAAGAAATACTTCCTAACATCCCTTTGACTCATAGGAGTCTTCAACTTCCAATTGTGACCCCTTGTTTCTGTGTACCCTCTCTGGAACATCTTGTCTCTGTCCACCTTATATATTCCTCGCAGTATTTTATATGTCGTTATCATGTCTCCCCTAACCCTCCTGTCCTCTAGCGTCGTCAGGCCGATTTCCCTTAACCTTTAATCGTAGGACAATCCCCTTAGCTCTGGGACTAGTCTTGTTGCAAACCTTTGCACTTTCTCTAATTTCTTGACGTGCTTGACCAGGTGTGGGTTCCAAACTGGTGCAGCATACTCCAGTATGGGCCTGACGTATATGGTGTACAGAGTCTTGAACGATTCCTTAGTGAGGTATTGGAACGCTATTCTTAGGTTTGCCAGCCGCCCGTATGCTGCAGCAGTTATCTGATTGATGTGTGCCTCAGGAGATGTGCTCGGTATTATACTCACCCCAAGATCTTTTTCCTTGAGTGAGGTTTGCAGTCTTTGGCCACCTTGATTATACTATGTCTGCGGTCTTCTTTGCCCTTCCCCGATATTCATGACTTTACATTTGGCAGGGTTAAATTCAAGGAGCCATTTACTTGACCAGGCTTGTAGCCTGTCTAGGTCTCTTTGTAGTCCTGCCTGATCCTCGACTGATTTAATTATTCTCATTAACTTCATATCATCTGCAAACAGGGTCACTTCTGAGTCTATCCCTTCCGTTATGTCATTCACATATACCAAAAACAGTACAGGTCCTAGGACTGACCCTTGTGGAACCCCACTCGTCACAGGTGCCCACTCTGACACCTCGTCACGTACCATGACTCGTTGTTGCCTCCCTGTCAGATATTCTCTGATCCATTGCAGTGCATTTCCTGTTACGTGTGCCTGATCCTCTACCTTTTGCATTAACCTCTTGTGAGGAACTGTGTCGAACGCCTTCTTGCAGTCCAAGAAAATGCAGTCCATCCACCCCTCTCTCTTATGTCTTACTTCTGTTACCTTGTCATAAAACTCCAGTAGGTTTGTGACACAGGATTTTCCTTCCCTGAAACCGTGCTGGTTGTCGTTTATAAGCTTGTGTCTTTCTAGGTGCTCCACCACTCTCCTCCTGATGATCTCCATGACTTTGCATACTATACACGTCAGTGACACAGGTCTGTAGTTTAATGCCTCGTGTCTGTCTCCTTTCTTAAAAATTGGGACTACATTTGCCATCTTTCACACATCGGGTAGTTGCCCAGTTTCAATGGATGTGTTGAAGATTTTTGTTAGTGGCACACTAAACATCTCTGCTCTCTCTCTAAGGACCCACGGAGAAATGTTGTCAGGTCCCATTGCTTTTGAGGTATCGAGTTCACATAGCAGCTTCTTCACCTCCTCCTCGGTTGTGTGTATTTCATCCAGCACTTGTTGGTATACCTCCCTATTCTGAATTCCTGGAGTCATTCCTGTCTCCTCTGTAAATACTTCTTTAAATCTCAAGTTGAGCTCTTCACATACCTCTTGGTCGTTTCTTGTGAACCCACCTTCCTTCCTCAGCCTGATTACCTGGTCCTTGACTGTTGTTTTCCTCCTGATGTGACTATACAACAGCTTTGGGTTAGACTTGACTTTTGATGCTATATCATTTTCGTATTGTCGCTGAGCCTCCCTTCTTACCTGTGCATATTCGTTTCTGGCTCTTTGGCTAATCTCTTTATTTTCCTGGGTCCTTTGTCTTCTGTACTTTTTCCATTCTCTAGTGCACTTAGTTTTTGCCTCCCTACACCTTTGGGTGAACCAAGGACTCGTTCTGGTCTTCCCATTACTTCTGTTTCCATTGGGGATAAACCTCTCCTCTGCCTCTTTGCATTTGGTTGTCACATATTCCATCATTTCTTTTACTGGTTTTCCTGCCAATTCTCTTTCCAACTGAACGTCTTGTAGAAAGTTCCTCATGACTGTGTAGTTCCCCCTTTTGTAGTTTAATTTCTCCCTTCCTATTCCTGCTCCCCTCTCCACTTGTAGCTCAACTATATAATAAAAACACAGAACCAAATGATCACTAGCTCCAAGGGGCCTTTCATACGTGATATCCTTGATGTCCGAACTACTCAAGGTGATTGAAATCACCCATAACTAGTAACTTTGCTCTCCCCATGTGGGCTCTTGTGGCCACCTCGGCTAGTGTGTCTACCATTGCTCTGTTGCTCTCATCGTATATTCTTCTCTTGGCCTTCTGCAGTTCTGTGGCGGGTTGTACATTACAGCAATTACCACCTTATGGCCCTCAGACTGAATTGTTCCTAATATGTAGTCCCTTTCGCCCATTCCATCCATTCCTTCCACTTCCTCAAATTCCCACCGGTTCTTAATGAGCAGTGCAACTCCTCCTCCCCCTCTGCTTCCTCTATCTTTCCTGAGGATTTGATATCCGGGTGGAAAGATTGCATCTGTTATCATCCTGGTGAGTTTCGTTTCTGTGAGTGCTATTATGTCTGGAGATGTCTCCTTTATTCTTTCATGCCACTCCTCACATTTATTTGTTATACCATCTGCATTTGTATACCAAACCTTCAACTTCTTTTCTAAAACCGTAGTCTGGGGGGTACGTTGGGATTGGGAAAGTGGGAAAGTGTGTGTGTGTGTGTGTGTGTGTGTGTGTGCGTGCTTGCGACCAACAGAACTCCCATTTGTAATTGGGTAACTATTCTTTTTATTTAAGAAAATGCACTGCGCATGGTTTACTGTTTCCATAATTTATTTTTTAAATATTTATTTTAATCAAGTCCTCTTTGGTCCTATTCGATCTGCCTCTCATCTTTTATTTAAAAAGATTCTTTTGACATCAATTTTGACAATACATTAAGAAATTCAGTATTTACTTTCTGAGTATGTTTCTGGTTCTGCCGTAATTTATGTTCCGTTAAAAACATTTTTGTTATTCCAACTTCTGAACCAATATATAGAGGATTCCCAACTTTCCAAAAAATCGAGGTTTAATAACCAGCAGTTATAATCGTGGCACTCTGGGACCAGTTTTCTTATAGGCTGCAATTTGCCTGTGCAAACATCGAAAACATTCAAGAAGAGATATTCCAGATTTTCTTTTTATCAAAGGCTTGGATTGTTAACTTTCTATATTTATTTCAAGTATTTTATGTGGAAAATCTCGCAGTTGAATTTTCCAGACTGTTACGAACCCTCCCTAGGTAAGGGGTAGAGGGGGAGACATGCAGCCCCCACCTATGCCTATGGGGGTGCCACATTTCTTTATATACTCTTAATTTGTAAGACTTAACAAACCTTGCTGGCCCAGTGGTTAACGCGACGGTCTGGAGTTTTGAGACTCTGATAGCGGGTTCTAACCCCACCCGTGGTATGGTTTGTTTGCAATCGTGTCATTACGATTTCGCGAGTCATGTTGTAAGACTTACTAGTCATTAAGTCTACACAAGCTGATGTATTATGCAGTACTACTTATATGTATTTAAGCTAAGTTAGAGTTAGATTTAATTTGGCTTAATTACTACAACACCTCACATCCTACACAATATCTGTAGGCACTACTGCAGCCCCCCCCCTATGAGTGCCCATCGGGTATGTATCGCACCTTCCCCCAGTCACATGGTTATAGTGAGGGTGCGGGCGTCTTACCCTTAAGACAGGTCTTGTATAAAGGTTATATCTCACTATAGTATGAGACGGTTGTAGGTGACACATGCAGGTATCTCTAGGTGTATGGCCCACATCACCCCTCCACATAAGTACTCTCGAGTGTATTGAATGCACATTTGTACATTGGAGTTAATGTATAGGGGTTAGCAACATACCTTCACTCGAGACCTACACCGTCTATCACATCACACTGGCCAATGTGAGAATAGAGGTACGTAAATGTTATTTCAGGTATTAGGATGGTGCAGCAGGTTATTAGCTTGGACTCCACACTGACTGGACGTGGGACATTAATCTAACCAGTCAGAAAACACAGACACCCCTTATTCTACACATTTTACTCTGATATTAGCTTGGCAGATATGGGTCAAGAACTAAAGAATTAATAATTTTATTAAGTGGATCTATTTCTCAAAATGCATTATTATTATATGAGTATTCATTCTGTACATGTGTAGAGAGCTCATATTTATTTGATAGTGATTTAGTTTGATTAAACGATGAAAATTGATGCAGCTTGGATTTCGTGCTTCAGCACACGAGTGAGTGGGATGAGAGTATTACATGTACAAGTGTAGTCTCGTGGCCTATTCACCTGAGCGTAACTGTGTCAGTAAGACAGCCAAGGTAGGATGAGCAAAAAGGCAGCAAAAGAGTAAATACTTAATATATTTCCTATACTACATATAAGCACAAGTATATGTACAATGTATATACACTGTACAAAAAGCAAGATTACAAGCAAGAGACACATTGAGAACTGTGGATGACCAGATTTGAGGCCTGCCAATGTTGTTCCACGAGTCTCCAACATCGCTTCACAAGTGGCTGGCTTTATTGTGACTGGTGGAGTTGAGCCAGGCAGATTCTGCCAATATTAACACGAAATAAAGATCTGTAGTGAGTGGACAGCACAGTGATATGATACCAGTGATAAAACACCAGAAATAAAATACTAGTGAAGTTTGTCAGGTTGTCCAACACTTTTTCCTCGCCCTGGTATTGCCTGGCAGCGCCATATACGTATGTCAGGCATCGCTACCCACCCACGCTTCCACACACTACAATAAACAAATCATAAGAACATAAGAAAGAAGGAACACTACAGCAGGCCTACTGGCCCATGCGAGGCAGATCCAAGTCTCCAACAGCTTAAGCAAATGCCCCGACCCAGCCAGGTCAGGTTACATTCACTTAAGGAAGGAGCACTGCATCTGACCTAGTAGCACAAGCTAGTCAGGACCAACTCACACCCAACCGCACCCACTCATATAATTATCTAGCCGACCACCTGGTCAGGTCACTTCCACTTAAGGAATTAGTACGGCTACTGACCTGGTAGTACAAGTCCAAACTCAAACCCACCCATGTATTTATCTAACCTATCTTTAAAACTACACAACGTCTTAGCATCTATGACGGTACTCGGAAGTTTGTTCCACTCATCCACAACTCTATTACCAAACCAGTGCTTTCCTATATCCTTCCTGAATCTGAACTTTTCCAACTTGAAACCATTGCTACGAGTCCTGTCTTGGCTGGATATTTTCAGCACGCTATTTACATCCCCTTTTTTTATTCCTTTTTCCATTTATACACCTCAATCATATCCCCCTAATTCTACGCCTTTCTAGAGAGTGCAGATTCAGGGCCTTCAGTCTATCCTCATAAGGAAGATTTCTGATACATGGCATCAACTTTGTCATCCTCCTTTGACGTTTTCATGCATTTATATCCATTATGAATCTTACATTAAATGGATATTTAGAAAATACACCAAACAGTGAGTACAGTTCAACATAAAGAAAGGTGTTAAAGAAGGAGGTGGTAATCTATATGGAGGTTTGTTCAAGTCAAACTTGTAATCAAATAACAAAGAATTGTGTAAGTACAGTGATGTAAGAGACCAGGGGATCACCACTGTGGTAAATCGTCAAAGGTTTGGACAAATGGGAAGAACTGTCAAGATCCAAGAAGTCTGCTGAAAAGACGGATGAATGAGTTCAAGAGAACCGAAAAGTTGTAAATTAGCACATATGCAACACTTGGGTATCTTTATTGAAAAAGTTTGCACACAGAGCATCGTCAATACAAAGAGTAATAAAAGGAGGGACTGATTACCTCAAACCCTCCTTTTATTACTACTTTCTTTTGTTTTGGGACTGATGAGCCACTGTGGCAAACGTTTCCTCAATAAAGATACCAAGTGTTGCATATGTGTCTAATTTAACAACTTGTCGGTTCTCTGAACCATTCATCTACATCCTGTCGGGACACAGCAACTTCTTGGGATCTTGATACAAAGGGATTCTTCAACATTTGTCCAAACCTTTGGACAAGGACTTACTTCGACTAGTGGTTGATACCACATGACCCGCCCCTCCCTGCTTCATCTCACCTGTCTACAGTATATAGCAACTTCTATTTGCCTTATGTTGTATTTACTTCAAGATTGATGGACTGAACAATCGACTCCAGGCCGAGGACTGATTATCTCAAACTCCTCCTTTTATTACTACTTTTTTTTTGTATTGACTGATGAAGCCACTGTGTGGCGAAACGTTTTCAATAAAGATACCCAAGTGTTGCATATGTGTCTAATTTAACAACTTGTCGGTTCTCTGAACCATTCATCTACATCCTGTCTGACACAGCAACTTCTTGGGATCTTGATAAAAGGGATTCTTCAACATTTGTCCAAACCTTTGGACAAGGACTTACTTCGACTAGTGGTTGATACCACTATGACCGCCTCCTGCTTCATCTCACCTGTCTCAATATATAAGCAACTTCTATTTGCCTTATGTTGTATTTACTTCAAGATTGATGGACTGAACACATCGACTCCAGGCCGAGGGACTGATTACCTCAAACTCCTCCTTTTATTACTACTTTCTTTTTTGTATTGGACTGATGAAGCCACTGTGTGGCGAAACGTTTTCTCAATAAAGATACCCAAGTGTTGCATATGTGTCTAATTTAACAACTTGTCGGTTCTCTGAACCATTCATCTACATTATGTAATACGGTGATCAGAACTGTGCAGCATAATCTAAATGAGCCCTAACCAAAGATATATAGAGTTGAAGAACAATAATATTTTCAGGTTCCAATACTATTTTCAGGTTCAAATAATATTTTCAATCGTGAGGACGTGTCTAGTGTACTCTCTGTGGAGACTTTTCTACTGTGCTTCCGTCCTTAGCTACCTGAGATTGGATGATGGCTTCCCTCGACTACGAGCAGCTATATCTCCAACTTAAGGCGGAATTAACGGAAGCTAGAGGAGAAATTCAACGATTGAAGGGTATATGCAAGGATTATCCCCGGAACAATGTCGCCGATGATCAGACCAACGAATGGATGCTAGTCAGTTCTGAAGGGACGAAGCTGAAGTTGAAGAAGGTCCAGGAGACTGCTGTGAAAACCAGCAACTCTTTTTCCTTGTTATCAGACGAATGTGAAGACATCCCAGCGAAGACCATCTCTACAAAGACCGTCCAGAACGTCATGCACACCGCCAGTCGAGGTAAGAACATTGTTTTAGTTGGGGATAGTCAGATTAAGTTTATGGATAGGGAATTTTGTCCTAAGGATAGGAATAGGAGGCAGAGGGTGTGTTATCCTGGGGCCGGGATGAAGGATATTGTTAGCCGTCTGGACGACATCATGAGAGGTAATGGGAGCAATCCTATTATCTGTCTCAGAGCTGGAGGCAACGATGTTGGCAGACGTAGGAGTGAGGAGCTGATTAGCAGCTATAGGTCAGCAATAGACAGAATTAGGAAGAAAGGTGGGAACCCTGTCATATGTGGTATTTTGCCAAGGAGAGGAGTTGAATGAATGGTTGTCCAGGGCAATTGGTGCAATTGCTGGCTGGACAAATACTGTAAGGAAAATGCAGTAACATTCATTGACAACTGGGACCTCTTCTATGGCAGAAGTGACATGTATGCCAGGGATGGGGTTCACTTATCTAGGTCTGGGGTGGGGGCACCGGCAACTGCAGTGGAGGGAGCTGTTATGGCTTTAAACTAGAAAAAGTTAGTGGTATGGGTTATGGGGGAAAACAGTGAAGTCCCAGTGTAGTAATGTTATAAATTTAGGGAACTAGTAATAGGCAGAATAAGGTGGGTATTGGAAAGCCAGTGGCACTAGGTGACAAGGACAGTAATAGGTATAGTGGAAAAACAGAAATGAGCAGGAAGGGTAAAGAAAAGGAGGGTCTTTAAATGTATATTATACCAATAGTCGTAGTGCCAGGAATAAGATGGACGAGTTGAGATTAGTTGCAAAGTACGGGTAATATTGATGTTTTGCAATAACTGAGACATGGTTAAATATGAAAATCGGGACTTGCCTGCCGAATGTCACATTCAGGGTTTTAAATTGTTCCAAGTAGACAGAAGTATCGGGAAGGGGGTGGGGTTGCACTCTATGTCCGTGATCATTTAAATTGTTGCATAAAAACGGGTATAAAGTCTGAAATAACACATACAGAGTCTGTCTGGATAGAATTTTCAGAGGGGTGTGAAAATTGATTTTAGGCGTGATTTACCGTCCTCCAAACTTAGATAGGGAACAAGGGAGACTACTTTGGGAGGAAATTGTTAAGGCCACAAGGCACGATAACGTAGTAATTCTAGGGACTTTAACTTTAGTCAGATTAATTGGAATTTTTGACAGGAATTTAGAATCTAACGACTATTTAGAAGTAGTTCAGGATTGCTTTTTGAAGCAGTTTGTGACAAAACCTACAAGGGGAAATAACCTACTTGACTTGGTTCTGGCAAGCAAGGAAACCCTTGTTAATAATTTAGAAATTACAGAGGAACTCGGCTCAAGCGACCACAAGTCAATTACCTTTAGCATTGAATGGATGTATGATAGTAGGGATAATTCAGTAACGGTCCCAGATTTTCGCTTAGCAGATTATAATGGACTTAGAGAACACTTATCAACTGTGGACTGGGGTGAAGAAGAGAGGTATTAATATGACAGTTTTCTTAACACTATACAGGCTGCCCAAAGAACATTTATCCCGTATAAAGAAATTAGATCAAGTAGAAATGACCCAAAATAGATGAATAATAAGCTCAAGTATCTTTTAGGGCAGAAGAAAGGAATTTATAGGTGCATAAAAAGAGGTGAGGGTCATCTTATAAATCAGCATACTGACATTAAGAGGGACGTTAAAAAGGGGATAAGAAAAGCTAAACGGGACTATAAAATTAAAGTTGCTAGGGATTCAAAAACTAACCCAAAAAGTTTTTTCCAGGTTTATAGAACAAAAGTTAGAGATAAGATAGGTCCCCTTAAAAATAACTCTGGGCATCTTACTGACAAGGAGAATGATATGTGCTCTATTTTTAATCATTATTTTCTCTCGGTTTTCCCACAGGAAGACACTAATAATATCCCAGTAATTATTTTTTACAGAGGCCCAGAAGAAGATAAATTATGTAATATCACAGTCACTAGCGAAATGGTTATGAAACAACTAGACCGACTGAAACAAAATAAATCGCCGGGTCCTGATGAGCTTTTTGCAAGGGTTCTTAAGGAATGCAAAATGGAACTCTGTGAACCATTATCTAACATTTTTAATTTATCTCTTCAAACAGGTGTTGTGTCTGATATGTGGAAGATGGCTAATGTAATTCCTATTTTTAAAGCAGGGGACAAGTCACTACCGTCAAATTACCGCCCAATAAGCCTGACCTCAATTGTAGGCAAATTACTAGAGTCAATTATAGCTGATATTATTAGAAACCATCTAGATAACCATAATTTGATTAATGATACTCAGCATGGATTCACGAGGGGCCGTTCCTGCCTATCTAATTTATTAACCTTCTTCAGTAAAGCTTTTGAGGCTGTTGACCACGATAAAGAATTCGATATTGTTTATTTAGACTTTAGTAAGGCTTTGATAGAGTACCGCACCAGAGACTGTTAAAGAAAGTGGCAGCTCATGGCATTGGGGAAAAAGTGCTGTCATGGATCGAGTCATGGCTCACCAATAGGAAGCAGAGAGTGTGCATAAATGGGGTTAAATCCGAATGGGGACTTGTAATAAGTGGTGTTCCACAGGGATCAGTCTTAGGCCCATTGTTATTTATAATATATATCAATGACCTTGACGAGGGAATTACTAGTGATATGAGCAAATTCGCCGACGACACGAAGATAGGTAGGATAATTGATTCAAACATAGATGTCATAGAACTTCAGGAAGATTTAGACAAACTCAATTCGTGGTCAGAAAAGTGGCAGATGCAGTTCAATGTAGATAAATGCAAGGTTCTGAAGCTCGGGAGTGTCCATAACCCAAGCACTTATAAGTTAAATAACGTAGAACTTAGCCATACAGATTGCGAGAAGGACTTGGAGGTGATGGTAAGCAGCAACCTTAAACCAAGACAGCAATGCCTAAGCGTACGTAATAAGGCAAATAGATTACTGGGATATATATCAAGAAGTGTTAGCAACAGAAGTCTAGATGTTACATTACAGCTTTATACATCATTAGTAAGGCCTCACCTAGATTACGCAGCTCAGTTTTGGTCTCCATATTACAGAATGGACATAAATTCGTTAGAAAACATTCAGCGTATAATGACAAAATTAATACATAGCATTAGAAATCTTCCTTACGAAGAAAGATTGAAGACCCTTAAATTACATTCACTTGTAAGACGTAGAATGAGGGGAGACATGATCGAGGTATACAAGTGGAAAATGGGTATTAACAAAGGGAATATAAATAAGGTCTTGAGGGTATCTCTCCAAGAGAGAACCCGCAATAATGGATTCAAGTTAGATAAGTTTAGATTTAGAAAGGATATAGGAAAGTATTGGTTTGGAAATAGGGTAGTTGATGAGTGGAACAGTCTGCCTAGTAGGGTTATTGAAGCAAGGACCTTGGGTTGATTTAAATTTAGGTTGGATAAATTCATGAGTGAGAGGGGTTGGATTTGAGTGGGAATTGCACATGAGTAAATAAAATTATCAAAGCTTATTTCTTGGGTAGCATTGAAAATTAGGTTGAACAAATATTCTGTTAGTGGGATGGAATGTGAAGGATCTGCCTAGTATGGGCCAACAGGCCTGCTGCAGTGTTCCTCCTTTCTTATGTTCTTATGTTAACAACCTGAGAACTTCTATTATTTATACTTCTTGATATGAAGCCAACACTTATGCACTGTTGTCTTGGCTTCAGATTACTACTAACCAGAATTCCTAAATCCTTCTCGCAATCACAAGTAATAAGATCTACATTATTCAGCTTATATGTGGCATGGTCATTGTCCTGCCCAACATTTAGAACATTGCATTTGTTTACATTAAACTGCATCTGCCAGTTCTCCGAATCTTAGCAAGAAATCATGCGCTTGTGTTGTGAATGTGAGGAGATTGGGAAATATACCCGAATTGGAAAAGTCTATGTTATATACAGGTTTTTCATTGGTAGAAAGCTTCGGTTTTTTAAATACATCTCACATACCCTATTACTGTCACCCTTAAACAACACGTGCAGAGCAGAAAGTAAAGTGGAATTCAGGTTTTTTTTTGTGGTATACAGACTGAAGTAGGATACGGGCAGGATATCAGTACAGTATATCTGTGGAACATGTAAAAAGGTCCTTGGAAGAAAATCCAGGATCACTTGCAACCTGTGTTATTCCAAAAATCATGTCTTGTGCCAGAATAAACACTGCCTCTAAATATGACATCCAACTAACATGTTGCTTCTGGATTTGCAATAAATAAATGGAACATTGGTAAGGTATCAGGAAATTTCAAACTCATGTGGGTAATAAATAATAAGCAAGAAAAAAAAAAGAGGAACTCTTGGATAGTCTACACAAAATATATAGAACATGGGAGAAAGGGAGACCAGAAAAACTTAATACAGAATGCTCATACAACAACAGATGACTCGAAAATTAATAGTAACCCACAGCAAAAAAATGCAGGAAACAAACATCAGCTAGCCCAACCCCCAACCCTAGTGGTAACCCAGACACAGCCCTTATACCTAGTGGTAACCCAGACACAGTCCCCATCCCTAGTGCTAACCCAGACACAGCCCCCATCCCTAGTGGTAACCCAGACACAGTCCCCATCCCTAGTGCTAACCCAGACACAGCCCCCATCCCTAGTGGTAACCCAGACACAGTCCCCATTCCTAGTGCTAACCCAGACACAGCCCCCATCCCTAGTGCTAACCCAGACACAGTCCCCATCCCTTGTGCTAACCCAGACACAGTCCCGATCCCTAGTGCTAACCCAGACACAGTCCCCATCCCTAGTGCTAACCCAGACACAGCCCCATCCTTGTGCTAACCCAGACACAGTCCCCATCCCTAGTGCTAACCCAGACACAGTCCCCATCCCATGTGCTAACCCAAACACAGTCCCAATCCTAGTGGTAACCCAAACACAGTCCCCATCTTAGTGGTAACCCAGACACAGCCTCCATCTCTAGGGTAACCCAGACACAGCCCCCATCCTAGAGCTAACCCAGACGCCCCATCCCTAGTGGTAACCCAGACACAGCCCCCATCCTAGTGCTAACCCAGACACAGCCCCCATCCCTAGTGGTAACCCAGACACAGCCCCCATCCTAGTGCTAACCCAGACACAGCCCCCATCCCTAGTGCTAACCCAGACACAGCCCCCATCCTAGTGCTAACCCAGACACAGCCCTATCCCTAGTGCTAACCCAGACACAGCCCCCATCCCTAGTGCTAACTCAGACACAGTCCCCATCCCTTGTGCTAACCCAGACACAGTCCCCATCCCTAGTGCTAACCCAGACACAGTCCCTATCCCTTGTGCTAACCCAGACACAGCCCCCATCCCTAGTGCTAACCCAGACACAGCCCCCATCCCTTGTGCTAACCCAGACACAGTCCCCATCCCTAGTGCTAACCCAGACACAGTCCCCATCCCTAGTGCTAACCCAGACACAGTCCCCATCCCTTGTGCTAACCCAAACACAGTCCCCATCCTAGTGGTAACCCAAACACAGTCCCCATCCTAGTGGTAACCCAGACACAGCCCCATCCCTAGTGGTAACCCAGACACAGCCCTCATCCTAGTGCTAACCCAGACACAGCCCCCATCCTAGTGGTAACCCAGACACAGCCCCCATCCCTAGTGGTAACCCAGACACAGCCCCCATCCCTAGTGCTAACCCAGACACAACCCCATCCCTAGTGGTAACCCAGACACAGCCCCCATCCCTAGTGCTAACCCAGACGCAGCTCCCATCCCTAGTGCTAACCCAGACACAGCCCCCATCCCTAGTGCTAAGCCAGACACAGCCCCCATCCTAGTGCTAACCCAGACACAGCCCCCATCCCTAGTGCTAACCCAGACACAGCCCCTATCTCTAGTGCTAACCCAGACACAGCCCCCATCCCTAGTGCTAACCCAGACACAGCCCCCATCCCTAGTGCTAATCCAGAATCATCCCACAGCATTAGTGCTGACCCAGACTCAGCCCACAGCATTAGTGCTGACCCAGACTCAGCCCACAGCATTAGTGCTGACCCAGACTCAGCCCACAGCATTAGTGCTGACCCAGACTCAGCCCACAGCATTAGTGCTGACCCAGACTCAGCCCACAGCATTAGTGCTGACCCAGACTCAGCCCACAGCATTAGTGCTGACCCAGACTCAGCCTCCAACCCTAGTGCTGATTCAGACTCAGCCCCTAGCCTTAGTGCTAATCCAGACACTGCTAAAGACTGCCACAGCCACCACTAAAACCTTAAATATACAACCCCCAAACCACAAAACCATATCCTACACTACAGATGTAGTAAAGTGTGAAGTCTTACTCAGCCCTGTCAGATCATTGGTAAGAATTTAACAAGGCTGGCTCCTCCTTATGTAAAGAAATAATGGAAAGTATAACATATAAAGATCAACACTTCATTATAAAAATTCATGCGAAAATGTAAAACAATTAAACATGAGAATTAATCCTACTTGAAAGAAAAATGAAATACATAAATAATACGTGATTTCAAAGCTAATTTATATTCAGGTGTTGCGAGTTGTGCCGATGATCTTGACACAGAGCTTTGAAGGGTTTCGGAACTCAAAGCAGTTGTTGAAGAAGGGAGGGGGGTCGCAGCTGGTCGTGACTCACAACCGACGGTTTCCACAATACGATTCTGTCAAGAGGTGAATCTATCCTCTGATCACCAGTTTTGAAGACGCCGAGTAGCCTGACAAGACACCAGGAACACTGGCGTCTGGGTTAGCACTAGGGATGGGGGTTGTGTCTGGGTTAGCACTAGGGATGGGGGCTGTGTCTGGATCAGAGAATATCTGACAGGGAGGCAACAACGAGTCATGGTACGTGACGAGGTGTCAGAGTGGGCACCTGTGACGAGTGGGGTTCCACAAGGGTCAGTCCTAGGACCTGTACTGTTTTTGGTATATGTGAATGACATAACGGAAGGGATAGACTCAGAAGTGTCCCTGTTTGCAGATGATGTGAAGTTAATGAGAAGAATCAAATCAGTCGAGGATCAGGCAGGACTACAAAGAGACCTGGACAGGCTACAAGCCTGGTCCAGTAACTGGCTCCTTGAATTTAACCCTGCCAAATGTAAAGTCATGAATATCGGGGAAGGGCAAAGAAAACCGCAGACAGAGTATAGTCTAGGTGGCCAAAGACTGCAAACCTCACTCAAAGAAAAAGATCTTGGGGTGAGTATAATACCGAGCACATCTCCTGAGGCACACATCAATCAGATAACTGCTGCAGCATACTGGCGGCTGGCAAACCTAAGAATAGCGTTCCAATACCTCACTAAGGAATCATTCAAGACTCTGTACACCATATACGTCAGGCCCATACTGGAGTATGCAGCACCAGTTTGGAACCCACACCTGGTCAAGCACGTCAAGAAATTAGAGAAAGTGCAAAGGTTTGCAACAAGACTAGTCCCAGAGCTAAGGGGATTGTCCTACGAAGAAAGGTTAAGGGAAATCGGCCTGACGACACTAGAGGACAGGAGGGTTAGGGGAGACATGATAACGACATATAAAATACTGCGAGGAATAGATAAGGTGGACAGAGACAAGATGTTCCAGAGAGGGGACACAGAAACAAGGGGTCACAATTGGAAGTTGAATACTCCTATGAGTCAAAGGGATGTTAGGAAGTATTTCTTCAGTCATAGAGTTGTCAGGAAGTGGAATAGCCTAGAAAGCGACATAGTGGAGGCAGGAACCATACATAGTTTTAAGACGAGGTTTGATAAAGCTCATGCAGCAGGGAGAGAGAGGACCTAGTAGCAATCAGTGAAGAGGCGGGGCCAGGAGCTATGAATAGACCCATGCAACCACAAATAGGTGAGTACAAATAGGTGAGTACTGTAGTGGGGTGTGTAGCTGGCGGGGTTGATCGGGTGAGTGTAGGTAGATTGGTATGGTCAATTACTCTGGATCTTTGCCAGATCCCTGCTGTCCTTATCGTAACCTAGCCTGTGTCGGATGACCCAAGCCGTCAATTAAGGCTATAATGAAAAAATAAATACTATTACAACTTGCTTGCTAATCACTCACACGATAGGCATATGGCCTTTAAAAGAAATGGTGAGTGCAAAATGACTAAATTCCAAGCAAGGCAGGAACAAACACAAGTGTACAGCCCTTATTAAGATAAATTCAAAATAGAATAAATTGTACAGGAGCGGAACGCATACTTACAGATTTGATGGAAGCAGCCAGTCAAATGATTCCTCCACCGGATGGAGGTGCAATAGTCACCTCTTACCGGGTGTAGAGAGGGGGGATAGCGGGAGCTAGACACTTGTTATTCAGGGTTCTGCATGAAGTTGCCCTTAGACAAGGCATGAAATGCCTTGTCTAAGGGCAAAAGGTAAAAGTTACACAAATTACCTGCAAAACTAGGCCTCCCTGGGCTATCCCAGTCAAAACAGAAAGCGCTAAACCAGCATTTAACACATGAATGGGTTGGTCATCAGAGGGTTCAGGGAAAATTCCTCGTTAGAAAAATATACATTTATTCAAGATAACACTATATACACTCACTAACGCTACACCCATCTCTATCTCGTAGCTGAAACACCAAAAATAAAAAAAAAACCGATACATGAAGAGTCGGCAGGCCAGAGTCGCACAAAATAAACAAACACTGGGTGTGTGGGGGTGGTGTGCTGTGGACACCATGCCATCACTACCCTTCTCTCCTGCCGAAAACATGTTATCCAAAATTCACCAGCTCTCACTCAACCAACCGAGCCCTGACCACGTCAGAGCCCCAGAGAGCCTACTGGTAAGCATTAAAATAGCCTAAGGCGTGGATTTCGTAACCAGCGGAGTACAAAACTTAGCTCAATATATACAAAACTTAGCTCAAACCAGCGGAGTACAAAACTTAGCTCAAATACAAGACTCCTAGCCAGCCTCTACACTTCATGCTGCTCTCACGTGACCGTCCCAAGCCAAGCTTACCCGCTAACCAAAACACAATTGGAAAATAAATCCCTGGCAGGATTTCCTTACCTCTCACACTTTAAACTACTTTACAGTACCCACAAAATGCATAGCATATATCTAAAATTATAGTTGACATTTATCCATAGTTCATACATTATGATTTACAATTATGTCATAGTTAATAAAAATTATGGCACCCTTCTCCACTATATATATATGTATATATATATATATATATATATATATATATATATATATATATATATATATATATATATATATATATATATATATATATATATATATATATATATATATATATTCATACAGTGGACCCTCGGTTAACGAAATTAATCCGTTCCAGGAGCTATTACTTAATCTGAATCTTTAGTAATCCGAACCCTTATTTCCCATAAGAAATAATGTAAATACAATTAATCCGTTCCACAAAAAATATTGACAATAAATATAATATAAATAACATTTACTTACCTTTATTGAAGAGACTTGCAGGCATCTGGAAGATAGGGATGATGACAGGGGCAGGGTGTTAGTGGTTGGAAGGGGAATCCCCCTCAAAAAAGACTTCAGGTAACAAGTCCCTCTCTGGGGTTACTTCCCTTCTTGGTGCGTGATGAGGTATCACAGTGGGCGCCTGTGACGAGCGGTGTACCGCAGGGGTCAGTCCTAGGACCAGTGTTATTCTTGGTATATGTAAATGACATGACGGACGGGATAGACTCAGAAGTGTCTCTGTTCGCAGATGATGTGAAATTAATGAGGAGAATCACATCGGAAGAGGACCAAGCAGGACTTCAAACAGACCTGGACAAGCTTGACATCTGGTCTAGCAACTGGCTTCTCGAATTCAATCCCACCAAATGCAAAGTCATGAAGATCGGAGAAGGGCAAAGAAGACCGCTGACAGAGTACAGGCTAGGCGGACAAAGGCTACAAACCTCGGCAAAGGAGAAAGACCTTGGGGTGAGTATAACGCCAAGCACGTCTCCGGAGGCACACATCAACCAGATAACCGCGGCAGCATATGGGCGACTGGCAAACCTAACCTTAACAAGGAATCGTTCAAGACACTGTACACCGTGTACGGCAGGCCCATACTAGAATATGCAGCACCAGTCTGGAACCCACACCTGGTCAAGAACGTAAAGGAACTAGAGAAAGTGCAAAGGTTTGCAACAAGGTTAGTTCCACAACTCGGGGGTCTGTCCTATGAAGAAAGGTTGAGAGAAATAGGACTAGCAACACTGGAGGAAAGAAGGGTCAGAGGAGACATGATAACGACATACAAAATACTGCGGGGAATTGACAAGGTAGACAGTGACAGGATGTTCCAGAGAGGGAACACAGAAACAAGGGGACACAACTGGAAGCTGAAGACTCAGATGAGTCAAAGGGATGTTAGGAAGCATTTCTTCAGCCACAGAGTAGTCAGGAAGTGGAATAGTCTAGAGAAAGATATAGTGGAGGCAGGAACCATACATAGTTTTAAGACAAGGTATGATAAAGCTCATGGAGCAGGGAGAGCAGAGACCCAGTAGCGGACAGCGAAGAGGCGGGGCCAGGAGCTGAGTCTCGACCCCTGCAACCACAATTAGGTGAGTACAATTAGGTGAGTACACACACTCACTCACACTCACACTCACTCACACTCACTCACACTCACATACTCACACATACACACACACTCACACATACACATGATTTACAAGTAGGTTTGAGCCAAGTTCATTGCCAGAGTTGTTTATTAAGATTTTAACGATTCACTGACAAAGGGTTTGAAAGAACCTGAGCGATATCTTATCCCTGACATTAAGCGATAAGATATACTGGTGGCAGACGAGGCGGAGTTTGAGGTAACTAGTCCTTCAGCCTGGAGTCGATATGTTTAGTCCATCGTTCCCTTGGCTTTCTCAGCTTATATACTGCAGGCAGATGGGATGGAGCAGTGGTACGCGGATTTACAAGTGGGAAGAACCCACCAGTGGAAGTAGGTCGTGTCTATAGGTTAAACAATCCTAGAAGAATTCCCCGCCTCTGAATCCCAAGATGATGTTGTGTGCAATAGAATTTGAATATGCAGTTTAGAAAACCGACAAGGGATAAATGAAACATGAGAATCATTTGGAAATCTTTATTCTGGAAACGTTTCACCAGCCAGTGGTTTCTTCAGTCCAATGACAAGGAGTTTGTGGTAATCAGTCCCTCTGCCTGGCCTTGAGTCGTTGTGATCATTGAAGGGAAGATCCTCTGACATCAACACTCCCAAGTCCTTCACATTAGTTTTTTGTTCTATTATATGGTTACAATTTGTTGTATAGTCCCTCTAGCTATTATTTCCTCAAGTTTTCCATAACGAACTAACTGAAATATTTTCCTCGTTGATCATCAATGTCTTCTGCAACCCATGGGAAAACTTGGCTTCTATCTTCTTGGAGATTTACCGTGTCCTCAGTGGATGACGCCCTGATATAAGTTCTATTATTGTTTGCAAAAGAAGATACGGTACTATGGTTTACGTCTTCGTCTGTGACAGACTTGAGGATTAGGAACTGGATGGGAATGAGCACTGTACCTTTTGGAACAAAGTTTTTCACTGTGGCAGCCTCTTCGTGTTTTATTGGTTAAAACGTTAAAGATAAATCTTTTCCAGTTATTCTTCAACACACAGCGCTCTTACACCATGATCAATGGTGCCTGCTAGGCTTGATGGTGCCTGATAGGCTTGATGGTACCTGCTAGGCTTGATGGTGCCTGCTAGGCTTGATGGTACCTGCTAGGCTTGATGGTGCCTGCTAGGCTTGATGGTGCCTGCTAGGCTTGATGGTGCCTGCTAGGCTTGATGGTGCCTGCTAGGCT
Source organism: Cherax destructor (assembly GCA_009830355.1). Classification (NCBI taxonomy): domain Eukaryota; kingdom Metazoa; phylum Arthropoda; class Malacostraca; order Decapoda; family Parastacidae; genus Cherax; species Cherax destructor. The sequence goes on from WNWK01016141.1 coordinate 45,159, forward strand.
TGATGGTGCCTGCTAGGCTTGATGGTACCTGCTAGGCTTGATGGTACCTGCTAGGCTTGATGGTGCCTGCTAGGCTTGATGGTGCCTGCTAGGCTTGATGGTACCTGCTAGGCTTGATGTTCTACCTTCGTTCTTCGAGAAGTTCGAGTGTTCAGGGTGTCACATTCGTGATGAAATTATTGATTCTGCAGTTAGATCTCTCAGCATCATTGACCTTAAGCTCATCCTTGTGAATGTGGATTTATACCTTTTTATTGACAATGAGTTATCTGTGAGAAGTTCACGGACCATATAATTTTCTGTGTTGGTTGGCTGAAATGGGCTTTTCCTATCTGATGTGTAAAGGTTGGCGATTTTTTTTGTTTGATAATATCTGTACCGTGTGGTACAAGGAAGCCCTCTATTCAGACTGACATTTAGTCTGACTCTCGAGATAATGCTCTGTTCTGGACTCGTTAGGATTTAAGCACGTTGATTTTCGTCGTCAATGACAGGAACACACATATGGATATTCAAGCACTGGACAAATCATCTTGTATGGATGTGACTTGATATGTGCTGTTGCCTGTCTGAATCCACTCA